>VWZX01002690.1:596896-672199 GCA_013399015.1 Galbula dea | reverse complement strand
GGGGGGGGGGCAGTGTGGTTTTTACTATCTTACTTTTCCAGAAATAGATCCTGTCTAAGCTTTGTCCTTTGGCTGTTGTTCCAATAGATAAACATGAGCAACCTTTAGGACATCCTGCCCATTGTATGCTTACAGCTATTGTGTTGCTGTGCTGAGGGGAGGAAGTAATTTTTATATAAAAAGTCAGTACAAAAGAGCAGATTAATCCAATTAGACATATTAACCTATCAGTGATTAAGTCCCAAACCATTAAGTTTAACAAAGCTCTTATTACAGGTTATGTTTTTGCCTAAATTCCAAGTTCAGTCTGGTAGTTGTGTATGCATCTGATCTTCCAGGATCTGAAGGGGGCCTACGAAGGCAGCTGGGGAGGGACTTTTTAGGATGTCAGGTAGTGATAGGACATGGGGAAATGGATGCAAGCTAGAGGAGGGCAGATTTAGGTTGGATATTAGGAGGAAGTTCTTCACTGTTAGGGTAGTGAGACACTGGAACAGGTTGCCCAGAGAGGTGGTGGAAGCCTCACCCCTGGAAGCTTTTAAGGCCAGGCTGGATGGGGCTCTGGGCAACCTGATCTAGTGGGAGGTGTCCCTGCCAGGCAGGGGGGTTGGAACTAGATAATCTTTAAGGTCCCTTCCAACTCTGGCAATTCTATGATTCTATGTATTCTTTTTGGGCTTTTTCCTTCTTATTTTGGCTTGTGATCTAAATCAAGAAGAAATGACACCAGAAAGAGCTGAGGAAGCACCAAGTTAGCTTTTGGCTCAAAGCCCTCTTCTGATAGCTCTTTCTCCCAGGGCTGCTGTTCTCTGGGAACTTTGATTTACAAGGTTATTTTTACTGTTTTGCTCAGTCCTCCAGAAATACACAGTATTTTACTTTAAAGATATGTCCTGAGAAGGTTTAAGAATAGTTTATCCCCTGGTGCATTTGGGGAATTCTTCCACAATAAATTCTGAGTAAGCTCTGCATCCCACAGTTAGTGGATTTGAAATAATTGTTTGCTTTGGAGCATGGGGTGGTTTCTTTTGCTGAAGCCATGCACCCCAGTGTGTCTAACTAATTAACATGCACCATATTTAGTATTAATACCTGTGTGAATAGGATGCTTGATTACTAGCATGGTAAAAATTGCAAGGAAGTGGAAGGCTTCACATTTTCTCATGTAATCAGCTTTGACATTTCAGGGTAATCAAACTCCATGCTGCTGTTTCCATCAGACAGCTTCCCTAGGGAACAGAGGTTTGGGTTTTTTTCCTGGAATCATTTTGAGGTAGATATTTCCCCTCCCTGGATATCTAAGGTTAGAAAATTGTGGAGCAAGTCAAGATTGTGCCTAAAGGAATAAGCCAGCTGCCTTTTCGGTTGTTGCTTCAGAAGTGCTGGGTGAAGGTTCCCACTATTTAGGTGTGGTAAGAGGGAGCTGGGGGGGGTGGTGGGATGGTGTCTGCTCCCTCCTCTCCTGTGTCTGATAGCTGCCTGCTCAGATATCACCTCCAAGTGTATGCAGATGCTTCCACAGAATCACCAAGGTTGGCAGAGACCTCCAAGATCGTCAAGTCCAACTATCAACCTGTCCCTGTCCTCTAAAACCACATCCCTAAGACCAACCCAAGTCCTTAAGTACTACATCTACATGAAATATGAACCTTGAACCATGTCCTGCTGTCACTTCAAAACCAGACTGTGGGTGTTTTCAAGGGGTGCTTGCACAGTGTTCCCCATTTCAGCTGCTGGAAGGGATGACCTCCCTTCACCTGAGCTTGGCACCTCGCTGAGGTGGGGGAAGCTGGGGAAAATCCTTCCTCTGCCTTTGTGTCCCAGCATCCTGTTTACTGCCCAGGCTCCAGCCCTTCTCCTCCTGATGCACTCTGGGGAGGCAGATGGAGGAGGAAGAGGAGGAGAAGGAGGAGGAGGAAACTGATGTCTGTGTGGCGGGGGCAATTCCTGCTCTCCACTCCTGCTTTCCTGCACCAGCCCTGGGCTGGCACTGAGGTGGGACCCCACCTCAGAGGGTCTCTACTTCAGCAGCTGGCAGAGCTGAGTCACTGACTGGCATTTAAGTAGAAGTGGTTGCAGTTTTCAGGATGAAAGGAAGTAAAGGAGAAAGATGGAGCTGATTCTCTGTTGTAAGTGCACAGGTTTTGCTGGCTTTCAAACTCTCTGGGTTACACAAAGTGGAAGCCTCCCAGCTATATATTTACTTAGAGGGGTTTTGAACAGCTCTTGCCTTGCTCCATCATTGAATGAAGTCCAGTGCCTCCTTCATTTGCTTTTTTCCAGTGCTGAAAACTTGGGAAAGTAATGATCTATTTCAGACTATCTCAATAAACAGGATTTTGATGGCATGAACACAAGATGTGTTTACTGAGCATGATGCTGGTAAAAATGAAACTTCAAAGAAATCTGCCTGTGTGAAAGGGAAAAGGAAATAAATCATGCATGTGGCATAGAACACTCATGGCTTTTGGTTTGTTTGTTTGTTTGTTTCCCCCCTCTAAAGGATGAAGAAGAAGAAATCAAGCTGGAGATTAATATGCTAAAGAAATATTCTCATCATAGAAATATTGCAACTTATTATGGTGCTTTCATTAAGAAAAGTCCTCCAGGCCATGATGACCAGCTGTGGGTAAGCAGATGTTTCTCAAGCATGTTCCTAAGTCTTTCCCTTTTGGATAGAGCTTGAGGATTACAGAAATATCACAGCATGGGTAGGGCAAACGAGTAGAACTTGGGGTTTGCCTGAAGAGATGGATAAGTGAATCCCACAGGCTCATCATGCTGCCTTGATGGCTGGAGCAAGGTTTGCTATTAGCAGTGGGTTTGCTCTTCAAGTAACCTTTTCTCTTGCCCCTTTTCCCAGATGGATAGTGCCATGTTTCATGGGAACAAGGCAGATGAGCTGAGCAGTAAGAATGTGTGGCTGTCAAAGGAAAGCTGCACTTGAGAATCATACCCTTTACTTTTCTCTTCCCACCTCATCCCTGCCCTCTAGAGGGTTGAAGTTTGGGTTTGAAATGGCAGAGTATACACTTCAGTCCATATCCTTCCATAAATAAATGGGGGTTAAAGGAAAAGTCCTGTTGCAGTGGTGTGATCAGTCTGATCACATTGGATGTGCTGCTAATGCATTTTGCATAGCTGAGCAAATCCAGATTCCCAGCATTAAATTACAGTGATTAAATCAGTCCCTGAAAATGTGGTAACTAATGTGAGATGTATTCCATGCTTGTCTGACACACACTGGAGACATTTGGTTTGAATCCATTTTTTTCCAGGGCAGATATCAAACACATGATATTCTCTGCTTCATGAGGGTTTCCCGAATCAAGACTCCAATCTGATGAGTTTGCTTCTCTAGGCAGCTGGGACCTCTGCTTCATGTTGGTTGTATGCTGATATTTGTTTTGCAGCTTGTTATGGAGTTTTGTGGAGCAGGCTCCATCACAGACCTTGTGAAGAACACGAAGGGGAATACTCTGAAGGAAGACTGGATAGCATATATCTCCAGAGAGATTCTCCGGGTAAGGAAAGAACCCAGCAGCATGACAGAGATCTAGCCCAGCTTCAGCTTCTGCAGGAGGCTGTTTCTGACCAGTCCCACTAGCCATGTCATCACATGGTTTAACTCAGTGTGAGTTGTACTGTATTGGAACAGCAGCCTTGCAGAAAATAGCAGTTTTCAGTTGTGAGAAGCCAGTGGAGGAAGCAGTGACCTTACCTGCTGCAGAAGCTGGGAAACCTCATCCGTAAACACTGGTTTTTGAGAAGCCTGAGGTTGTAATAGTGTTGTAACACAAGAGGGTGCACAATCAGCCTTTCCAAATGTGCTTGCAGCTCTTTTTCTCTCTGCTCCTAATTGAGTCTGTGGAGGAAGGGGGCTGCTGGCTCAGGCCAGCAGTCAGGACTTGTGGGGTGTACTCCCACGTTGTGTGTTCCTGAGCTCTGTCTGGAGCAGGCAGTTCCATGGTACGTGGCTGTGCACTGTGGAGTGCTAGCAGGCAGCACTGCAAAAGCTTCTCAGGAAGAGAGGGATGCTGCTCAGCAGTCCTTCTAAAACTGAAGCTTTAACTAATTACCCTCCCATATTTAATATCCAGTTGGTGCAGCTGAAGTGCTTTTGGAATTGGCATTTGTTTGCTGCACTAAGTAAATCTGGCATGGTTTTTCCTTGTGCTTCTTTGTAAAGCAAATTGCCTCCTACCCATACCACTGCACACTCTTTGTTCAGTTGCCTCATCATAAATGAACTTCTGAAGGGCTTTATGGGAAAGGAAACCACCAGCAGCTCTTGCATCAATCAGTGCTGCTGTTGTCTGTGCTGCATGCTTGCCTCTGCCTCGGTGATATCTAAGATGATGAGGGAGGGATGTCTCCAATTCTAGTCTCTGGCTGTAACTCCAGATGCCAGGAAGAGAGCCTGGCTGCTGGCATTTGGGCAGACACACTTTAAGTTGGTTGCAAGGGAGAAGAAAAGTTGAGTACCTACTGATGATTTTATTTCAAATCAAGTGGATGGCATGCATGAGGAAAGCTAACTTCTGCAGAGCTGATCTTGGGCTTGGTGGAAGGACTGTGTGACTTTGGAGGTGTTGCATGCTTCACCTTAGGTTCTCCTTAGGTAATCATGTGGACTGAGAAGAGGAAAAAATAACTTAACTCAGGAAAGAGTTGAAGGCTATTTTCTCATTTCTGTGAGAGGCTGGCAAAAGGAACCTTAATTGCTTGCTAGCAGGAACTGGAATATCTGGAAAAAAAAAATGCTAAGGTCACATTGCTATGAGACATTGCAAAGCTGGACTGGACACTGAGTCTGTCAGAGGAGGAGGAGAGAGGTGGTGTAAGGTTTGAATGAGCCCTGGTGCCAAAGATGGGTGTGGGTGGAGACACAGGTGAGGGTCAACCTTGTAGTGGTTGGAGAGGCCTGGGGACTGCAGGAGGATGCAGACATGCTTCTCTGTCTCCTCCCAGCCTTTCAGAAACCCAAAATGTGTGGATTTTTTTTTTTTTTTTTGGGTGGGATTAGATGGTATTCTGGAGAGAAGAGACCATTACCTCTCTGGCTGGGTCAGCACAGCAGAAGGGTTTGAAAAGTATCCTGTGTGAAGCTGTGCAAGAGCCTTCATGCCTGTGCAAAATAAGGCCACACTTAGCATCAGCAGCCAGGGAAGGGTCTCAGGGACATCAGCCCTTCACTTGATTCACTTGTGACATGTCCAGGGAGGAGCTGTGGATGGGCTTTGGGCTTTTTTTTTTGTCATGCTCATTAACTCTTTGCAAAGAAGAACATAGCCCAATGGGAAATGCTCATTTAATAAAGACCATGTGTTAGGAAATATTTCTCTCCAGCAAGCACTCCTCTCTTAACCTCTTGCAGCTGCAAAGGTTCTGTTTCTGTCTTTTTCACAAAACATGAAAAGCCTATGAGGGCAACATGGAAGAGGCAAGATAATCCCACCAGAGACTGCAGTTTCCCAAGCAGGCAGCTGAGGAGAACCCCAACTCCAGGCAGTTACTATGAGGGTTGCCTGTTCTCCTAGTGACAGTAGAGAGCAAAATGCAACATATGTCTTCCTCAGCCCTCCCTCCCCATGGCTAATGCTCTGGGGCATGTGTCCAGGTGCTGTCTCAACAAAAAGCACTGTATGCCAGGAGCTTTTGTTTCCTTTGGAAAGTATAATGCTCATGCTTTTGTGTTTTTGCTTTTGCTGTGGTTTTTTTGGTCCTGAGGAACAATTCTCTGCCTTTTATTTATCAAGGCTAGAGAAGCGGAGTTTTGCAGCAGAGCTTTTGTTGGTCATCAGTTGTCCCTCAGCCTCAACCATAACTGCCAGTGCATCACCCTCCCAGCCCTTTCTTGGGGGTGCACAGATGGGTGCTGGTGCTGCCTCTTTTGTCCCCCCACCCATCTCCCTTGAACTGAATTCTAGGTGACTCTGTGTGTGTCAGGTGTCGGTGACGCACATCGCCGCTGATGTCATTTACAGTGTCAATGGATGGAGACTTGCTGGGAGCCAAAGCTTCTTCACACAGCATCTGAGGTGTTTGCACAGTTAGATCCAGCCTGTGCATGACCTGGGGCTTGTCTCTCTGCCCCATTACCCAAAGCCCTGTGGGCAGTGTGCTGCTACAAGGCTCCCCAGGAGTCCCATTGCACCCAGGCACTCAGTGAGAGCCTAAGAGCCACTGCTGTGGACTTGGTGAGTGCTGGCTATGGGTAATCTGTTGCTAAGCCAAGATCTGAACTCTGAACCTCCTCTCCTTCCTGTCTTCTCCTTAATGCAGGGGTTAGCACATCTTCATGCCCATCATGTGATTCACAGGGACATCAAAGGGCAAAATGTGTTGTTAACAGAGAACGCAGAAGTGAAACTCGGTAAGTAGACCTTCATGCCCACGTCCTTCCTCATTTTTTGGCTTCATGGTGTTCCCAAATTAATTTCACCCCTTAAGAGCCTGTAGCATGAGCACTCTGTCACTCCTCCCATGGGGATTGAGGCCCTGCATGGATTCCCTCCTGCTTTAGGAGGAAGAAGTGAGAGGGTTTGTTGCATTTTCGTAGAAGATGTTGGCTTTCATGCTGGAATGGGTGACCCCTCCTTGTGTTTGCCCCCACTGAGCTGTGCATGACTTAGGTTCATTCTAATTCCCTTTGTTCTGGACTCAGGAAGTGATGGGAGTCTCTCTTGTATTTGGCTTTAATTAAAATTAAACCAGCACCTGCTGTTCAGGTTCTGGGCACAAAAATACAATCTGGATGGCAGATTGGAGAGAGCTGTGGCATGCTACAAAATGCAGTTACAGCTCTGGTATGCCTGCTGAAAACCATGCCCATCCCTGGTCCCTTCTTTCCCTTCCAAGTGGCCATAATAGTTTCCTTTTGGTTCCTCTCTGATCTGTCTCTTCTGCACACTTTAACCTTCTGTGTTTGTATCACGCTATGCTTGTCACCTCTTTTTGGTTAAATATAGAGCCATGCTGAAGCCCTCCCACCCAGCCCACATCCCTTCTGGTTTGCATTACACCTTCCTGCAGCACAAGGCATGGGAAGATGTCCTGGCTGCTGGAGGAGGAAGCTCTTAAGGGGGAGCTTTCCTCTTTTTGGTCCCAGGTGGAGCATGGTAGCTCCCAAAGCGCTGCTCCCACCAAGCTCATCTACACCGGTTTGTCATCGTTGCTCATGATGGATGTGGTGGAGCTGACACAGCCCTGCTAGAGCAGATGTAGTTACTGCTGTAAAAAGACATTGATCACTGTTGTCATGAGCAGGGAGAACTGAAGGGGAGAAACCACACTTGGGATGTAGCTGCCTTGCAATGCAATGGGCATCTCTTCTGCAAGCCGCGTGCCTGCATGCTCAAAGTCAACACCCCTTGAATAATCCTGACCTTTTGCTCCTACAGATGCCTCTGCTCTGTGCCTTAGAGCAAAGAGCAGTTCCCTGAGCAACTGATTATTCTTGCTGTCCAGTTTTAGAGCAGAAAAGGTGGGCAGCTCAGAGAGAGATGTGTCCATGAGTGTGGCTTTCCATTAGCGTGAGAGACACCTTTGGGAAAGCAGCTCCTTCCGTATAGGTAAAGGTGTTTGGCTTCACCATTTGAGAGGGTCCTCAGCCTCCCAGGCAGTTAACTCTGCAGCTCTATGTTCCCTTCTGTGCAGGCAGGCAGGCTGGTGAGAGATGCAGGAGAGGTGATTCTGTGCTGCTGCATCCCTTGACCCTTGTGGCCCGAGCACGTTGCACGTGAACCACAAGGGCTTGGCTGCCTCAGTATTATTAGTTGTATTTCTCCTCAGCAGGGTCCATCCATGTGATTTCATTTCAGATCACCTTACAGAAGTAGTCACTGCATTGTTTTTCCCCTTTCTTAATCTGTGTTGCTCTTTTCCCACCCACAGTGGATTTTGGTGTGAGTGCTCAGCTGGACAGGACAGTTGGCAGGAGGAACACCTTTATTGGAACTCCATACTGGATGGCTCCAGAAGTTATTGCCTGTGATGAAAATCCAGATGCTACCTATGATTACAGAGTAAGAGAGTCCTGAAAGCAACCCAACCCAAGAGACAAAAGCCATTCACTTGCAGTATGAGTAGCCATGAACCAGGTTTTGAGACTTATGCTTTGTAGTGTAATACTCCTTCTGTAGGCACCTTCTTATTAGAGGGGTATGAGGTCTGGGTCATGGTCAAGTTGTGACCTTTAATAGCTGCTGTTACTTCTATTATCATAGCTTTGAGATATAAGGAGTGGGCTTATGTTCTCAATTTAGGTAATGATTGTACTTTAAATTGTGTTAGGCTGTGTCCCAGTTATTGTAGTAACCCAGAACAATGCATGTGAGGTGTTGCCTTAAATAGAACCACCCTCTGGAGGGCCACTGAGGTGCAGAAGGAGCTCTTTCAAACTCTGCCTATTCCAGATTTTAAGATCCATGTACATGTTGATAAAAATGTTCCCTTTCTCAACAAAGAGAGATTTGTCCATGCTTTGCTGCAAAAGAAAGATTTAATTGCTGCAAAGCCACAGTTGGCTTGGTGGTGTTTGCATTCCCTTTAAGAATATCATGTGTGTCTGTTGGAAGTTGCATTTCTCCAGTGAAAGCATATTGAAATCCTAAAGGTTTCTCTCAGCTTGCTTCAAGGAAAACACAAGGAGAGAATAAATGTGAAAATAATGCTTGTAAAAACTAATAATCTTCCCTTAGACTAATGCAGTTGTTCCAGCTTTTAACCAAGAGGGGAATCAAAGCTATCAGAGAGCCTGGATTGAGGCCTTACAGTGGATTTTAGAGCTGAATATCAATGATCTCGATTTGCTGAGGTTGTTAGCTCTCTCTCTGTGTGTTTAAATCTATTTAAAAAAGCCCCAGATTATTTCATTTGATGTTTTTGTACCTTCAGCCTAAAACTGATCCTGTTTCTCCTGCTTCAATTGCTTTGTGCATCCATCAGCTCATTGTGCTGAAGATAACACTTTATGTCTTTGCAGATGGAGTTATTAGGAAGGAAGAGTGGTTTTGAAATGATCTAATAAAAGAGAAAAACTCTTTGCAATATTTGCTAATGCAGTAGTGATGTGAAAAAGAACTCCTCCTGCCTCTGAAAACACCTGCTTACTGTTCCTGGTGAAGCCTGGAGGGCTTTTTCTCCCTGGAAAAAAAAAAAGAATGGTTGAAGGATTTTGTGAGACCATGAGGCTTAGCTTCAATGGCTGGATTGGACCAAGAGCACAGACTGCCTTGCAGGGTCTGAAAATACACTGGTTAGAAATGCCTCTCTGCTTGTAGCATGAGAAGAGCTTATTTGCTCATTAGTTTTGACCAGTTTTTGAAGTAATCACTATTATGACCAGAAATGAAGGCTGCTTTGCTTAACATCACACTTTTAGCAGCCTCCTCCTGTGTTTTGCTCCTTAAGCTGCAGCAGTCTTTTTCATCTCTGCTGGTGATTCCCTGGTTGATGTTGGCTTTCTTTGCATCTTTGCACGATGGCTCTGTTTTTGTATCCCCCTGGAGTTGTGTTCCCAAGACCTGGGGCCCAACAGTGCTGATAAAGATGGAGATGAAGAATGTGTTGAGAACCTCAGCCTTTTCAGCATTGGGGGTGGCTAATTCACCTCTCCTGTTAAGCAGTGAGCCAGCACTTTCCTTCTGTCTCTGCTTGTTTATGTACCTGAAGAACCCTTTCTTGCAGTTTTTGACCTCCCTGGCCAACTTCAGTTCAAGCCAAGCTTCTGCTTTTCTAACTGCATTATTTTCACACCCTGGCAATGCCCTTGGTCAGTCCTCTGTAAACAAGAGAATTCTGTTGTTTCATAGACTTAGATTTGGGGCAAATGTATTTTTCCTGTCATAATGTGAATCTGTTTGTGTTATCAGAAAGAAAGGGTTGCTGCATACTCTTTATGAATACAGATCTCCATTTCTGCATAGGTATAGGTGCTGTTATTGTTGTTGTTATTAATAATAATATTCAGGGGTTACCAGTGAGAGGAAATAGCCTCAAGTTGCACCAGGAGAGGTTTAGATTGGATATGAGGAAACATTTCTTCCCAGAAAGAGTTGTTAGGCATTGGCCCAGGCTGCCCAGGGCAGTGGTGGAGCCACCATCCCTGGAGGGCTTCAAAAACCATCAAGATGTGGTACTTAGGGCCATGGTTTAGTGGCATGGTGGTGCTAGGTTGATGGTTGCACTTGATGATCTCAGAGGTCTCCTCCAACCTTCACGATTCAACGAAGAGCAGGATTTTATGATACAAGACAAAAAGTAACTTCTGTCATTCTGGTCTTTGGTTTCAGTCTCACCTCCAGGGCCTCTGTATCTACTCTCTTACTCTCTGGATGGGTAAATCCACCTCCTAACATATGGTGTCTCTCTTTTGATGCAGAGTGACCTTTGGTCCTGTGGCATTACAGCCATCGAGATGGCAGAAGGAGCTCCCCGTAAGTGCTAACATCTGCTTCTCCAGTGGGCACTCAAACCTCTGCTTGGGAGATGCTGCTTGTAACCTAAGCCTGGTTCTGAGGTTTCTGAAAATACCCTCATGCTATTTCTGTTCCCTTTTGGTTTGGCTTGCCCTACAAATATAAAAATCCCATAAATAGCAATGTTTATGCTAAAGATAGGATGGGGTTTAAGCACTACGGTGCAGACTGCAGTAAGCTAATGTCTGGAAGTAGGAATATTTGGAAGCTGACTGAGTGTCAGACTTCCTTCCTATAGGTAGGGTATTGTGTTTTGGAGTTGTGTCCCAATCTGTGTATGGTCTGGCCTTGGGATGCTGAAACCTCAGCTGGGGAGAGGGGCAGAGAAAAATGACCTTAATGAAGAAAGCATCTGGAGAAGTTGTTTCTGGGTCAGGTTTCTGTTGGTCTGAGTCATGCTAACATTGCTTCTCCTTCCACTTGCTGGTTGATGTTGATTTTCCTTAGCAGAGACATAACTTAAAACAATAAAGCTGCCTTCAGCACACAAAGTATTGAACTTACAGCTCCCTCCTTGAGGATACTTACCAGTTGCTAAGGGTATTTGTGAGAGAGAAAACTAGGAAGCCAAAATGCACACCTTGTTTAGCTTGTTTTCTCCTGTTAGAGTTATTCTTTCTGAACAGCAAGGCAGACAGCAGGTATGTGTGAGGAGGACAGAAGGGGGGAAAAAAAAGGCATAATATTTTGGCTTTTGATGGTAATTTTTCTGAAGGTCCTTATTCAGCTAACAAATATACTTACCCTCACTCCCAGCTGGAGCCCAGTGTTTAAAAACTCACAGCCTGAGGTACCTAAGAGTGAGGTAATTCAGTTTTTGGGGTTTTTTTACACATAAGCAATCACCACAGCCCAGCCTGAAACCTCTGCCTTTGGAATAGTCATGTTGAGATAAAGTATTGTTTCTTTCCTAGCTAAGAACAGAAGTGTATTTCATGATCCCTGCTGCCTGATTTTTCTCATCATTGTTTTTCAAGTCAGAGTTATAAATTGAATTACAACACTCTTGTTTTGCCTCATGTTTTAGGAGGTCTCATGGTTTGGATTGTTTGGGGTTTTTTGTTTTGTTTTGTAGGTTTTTTTGGTGTGCTGTTTTTTGTTGTTGTTTGTTTCTTCCTAATTGCACATTTGCATGGATGCCCATGTGAGAGCTGCTCCCAGGACCCCTCAGCCAGTGCCTGTATTCAGGGCTGGAGACACCACTTGACCTCCCTTTTTTTGCCATACCTTTCTGCTCAGTGCTTTGGGTTGCCTGGATGGATTTTAACTCAAAGCTCTGTGTGTGGGTTTGCTAAGCCTGGAGTGGGACAAAGATATTTTTTTCCTTTCCAAACTGGAGCAGAGCTTGGCTCCTCTTTGTCTAAAAGCACAAGAGGGGTGTTTGTGAAGTAAGCAAAGATCCAGTGGAAATGCTGAACGTTGCCTTGGTCTGGGCTCTGTCCCCTCCTCCAGTGGTGGCTGAAGGGTCCATCTCTAAGCCTAGTGCTCTGATGGGATCCACAGACATCCAAGGGGCTTCTCTGCCAAGACTGTGGCTCCTTAGTTCTGAATCCAGAATCCTCTTCAGATCAGTCTGGTTCTCCTGAATTTCTGTTGTATGGTTAGTGTTCTCTTGTCCTGCAGTGCTGGTTCAGGCTGAGGCTGATGGTGCAAGAAGTCAAGCATAGGAAGTTGGTAAAACCAGGATTTGCTTCTCCTGACCTTTCTTGGGCAGCCTCTCCTTGCTCCTTTGTCTCCTTGTGTTGGCTCTGCTGTGGTGTTTTGCTATGGGACAGGAGGAAAGCTGTCAGCAGAGGTCTCAGACTCCCACTAAGTGCCCACTGAACTCATCAGGACTTTTTTTGACAGCAGTCATGGGGCTGCATTTCAGTTCTGCAGGGCACCCTGGGTGGCTTTTTTGTGATACACAGCCTCCCATGCTTCAAAACTGTCAGGCCTTGGAATGAAGAAACTCTCAAGGACTAGAGAGTCAAAATGAGGTGTCCTCTGTCATGGGAGAGAAGGGCAGGTGGAGGGAAGGTTGTATGAAACATCAGCTGTGTCATTCTTCTCTTCTGCCACCATCGTGTCCCAGTATGCTACTGACTGGAACATAGTCTAGATGGAGGAGGACCATGCACAGATGTTCCCATCATGGTTGACTGTGAAGGTTTATCTGTGCCTCAATCTTTTTCTCTTTTTGGGGCTGCCCAGGCACACTGAGCTGTGGAATTGTTGTCCTTTGGGGCTAATTGCATGTAGCTCTGCTGCATGCGTGGTTGGGATCACGGGAGTGGTCGTGGAAGCTGAAACCCAAGGTGTTGACAAAGAGCAACCAAACCAACATCTGTATGTTTCTGTTTGGTTTTGTTTTCTCTTCTCTCCTTCAGCTCTTTGTGACATGCATCCCATGAGGGCACTCTTTCTGATACCCAGGAACCCTCCCCCACGGTTGAAATCCAAGAAATGGTAGGTATTAGTTAGATCTTGTTTGTAGACCTCTTTGTTTTCTTGTGTCTCAGTGCATGCTGTTTTGTTACCACTTTCACAGAACTGGAGGGCAATTTAAGATAGCAAAAATCACTCTGTTGCCTTCTGTGCCACTGAATCAAAGCAGGGAATAAAAGGCAGGCCTTGTTTAATTAGTCCTGTTTGTCACAGAGAAGTTTTATCTCAAGTTGTGTGAAAATAAAAAGCAAGCTGCCTTATTTTTCTCCTAGACAGAGCAGCATCTGTATTGAGGTGAGAAATGGATCCATGTTTTCAAGAATAAACTCCCACAGCACCCTTAACGTGCAGGATGTGTCCTCAGATGGCCCATAACACAGGAACAGAACAGTACTAGTGTTGTAGTTGCTAAGTTGAAAGGAACTATTAAAACTAATGAAGGCTTTTACTATAATTATTATAAATGATTGGGATTGAGTGTCTGCTTCTTGCCAGCTGAGAAGAATCCATTGGGATCAGAGGATTTCTTTCCAGTTGCTGGTTACAACTGGCAGATGTGACACACAACTACTCCCTAGAAAGAGGTTTCATATAGACTGAATGTGATCAGAGGGTGCTGTGATCCTGTCAAAATAGTGATGTGATTTGTCTGCCTATCCAACAGCAACATAATGTGAACTTGGCTTGCTTGCTGGGCTTGGTCTTTGCCTGAGTTGACTTTTGTTGATGGTTGGACTTGATGATCTTAGAGGTCTCTTCCAGTCTTAATGATTCTGTGGTTTATGCACTTGTACTGTCAAGGCATCCCTCTCCCTTTCTCATACTTTCTGCATATTTGATAGGAACAGAGATGCAGATATAGAATTAACAGTTTTATTTAGAGTAATAACACTTCAGGGACAAGGAATCAAAAGAACCAAACCCAACAAACCTACAATGAAGTTACTTTGAATTCAGCCTCTTTGATTACAATAGGAAAGTGAAGCAGTGGATGGAAACTGTTGTTTTTACACTTAACCATGGAGTGGAATTGTTTGCCACTGAAACATGGGAACAGGTTGAGAACACCTAGCAGTCAAAGGCCAAAGCCAGTGCTGCTGGGACTCAGCTGCTCTGTGGCAAGTTGGAAGAAAATAGCCCCAAAGATGGGAAATGTGGGTTGGAATGTTTCCATTATTGGCATTTGGCAAGGTGGCTTTTTTTGATGGCTTCTAGCTGGAGAGGTCCTCTTTCAAGAGTTCAGAAGAAGTGCAAACTGAGGAAGGGGGTGCTGCAGCTTAGCTAACTCCCATACCCTGTCACTCTTTGGTGGTGTGCAGGAGGAGCTCAGTTCAGTTCATGCCTTTAAACTGCATCACTGAGAACTTGACCCCAAGAGCCTGTGTTGAACAGACAATACTGTTGAACACCCATCTCCTGTTCTAGGAGGACTTTCTCTGTGTATAAAACAAAATGATCCTAAATTCTTGCAGCTCTATCTCAGTGAGCCCAGGTGCTTGCTTGTGTCAGGGGTATGCTGGCCACAGTTCTCATGGCTTTCAGCATGGCTGCTCTGCAGCAGGCGTGCCCTTAGATAGCATGGGCAGGTGGAGACACACCAGAGCTACCCTGCCCATGCTCCAAGCAAGCTGGATGCTACCCAGCTCTGGTCCAGAAGCAGCAGAGCTGGGTTTGCCTGATTTGCCTTGGTTAATAGATCTGCCTTCAGGGGCAGATGTACACACCTGCAGGTGTGTTGGTGTCACCCTGTGTCCCTCCAAGCCAGTGCTCAGCTGGAGCACACTCCCCTCTCTTTGGGAGGCATGCTTGCAGGCAGCACAGGTACCATCCTCTGGAACCTCATGCTCTTGGAGGGAAAAGAATTAGACAACTTTGAGGAAGAAGAAGAAAAGAATGCTTGAGCTGAGTTTTACCTGTGATCTTGATTTGGGTTTTTTTTGCTTTCTCAGGTCAAAAAAGTTTTTCAGTTTTATAGAAGGTTGTCTAGTGAAGAATTACATGCAGAGACCTTCTACAGAGCAGCTCCTGAAACACCCCTTTATACGGGACCAGCCGAACGAAAGGCAAGTCCGGATCCAGCTGAAGGACCACATAGACAGGACCAGGAAGAAGAGAGGAGAGAAAGGTAGGCAGCTGCTAAACATCAGCTCCTGCAGCTTCTTAAAAACACATGTTTCTGTCCTGCTTTGCAGTCTAAATCCCCATCCCTAGAAAAGCTCCAAACAACCCAAACCCTTGAAAGGCTTTTCTTTAATTCCATGTTTTGACTCTCAGCAGGTTTTTAGGTTTTGTTCTGTCCTCCAGAGACAGAGAGTATCCATTTCAAGGGTCTTCTTTTCAGACAAGTTAAACTGACTCTTTTCTGGGCCACTGCCTCTTCCATGCAAGCATTAAATGTCTTTAGGAGGATATTGGCATATATGCCTTTCCCTTTTTTGGTCTGTGGTAGGTTTGTTCCTGGAATGGTGCCATAAATCAGACCCACAGGAAACAACCCATCACAAGAGCTCTGAAGCAGATATCTTGGGCAGCCTGTTCTCTTTATTCAGGTGGTGTCAAGGTTCTCCAGGTGTCTTCTCTTACGTAGAAAACCTGGTGTCACATGGTGACAACAATTTGTGGCATGTCTGCTGCAGAAGCACTGTGCTGCTTTACGAGCATGGGGTGATACTTGAGTTCTAGGGTCTGTAATAGATCTCCTCAGTGGATGGGATAGGAACAGGTTCACTAAGGCACTGCTGCAAGTCCACTCTGTCCTAAAATGAATGAAAAGCACTCTCAAGGCCTATGTTTCTTTCCTGTTAGATGAGACAGAGTATGAATATAGTGGAAGTGAGGAGGAAGAGGAGGAAGTGCCTGAACAAGAAGGAGAGCCAAGGTAAGAAGGACTTCTGGGAGGGCTCTGGGCAGTCCACGCCAAGTCAGTCTAAAGGCCTGTGGCTGTAAATCAGGAGCATGCTAGACTTCTGTCTCAGTTACTAAGTTCACAAACCACCCAAAGGGTTTGAAGGTTTTCAGCCTGGAGAAGAGAAGGCTTCAGGGGGATCTCCAAGCAGCCTTTCAGTACCTAAAGAGGGTTTACAAGATAGAAGGGGAGAGACTTTTCAGCTGGTCAGTTTGCAGCAGGACAAGGGGGGGATGGTCACAAGCTGAAGGAGGGCAGATTTAGACTTGAAATTAGAAGGAGGCTCTTTACTTAGAGGGTGGTGAGACACTGGAACAGGTTGCCCAGAGAGGTTGTGGCTGCCCCATCTGTGTGCAAGGCCAAGCTGGATGTGGCCCTGGGCAACCTGGTCTAGTGAGTGGCATCCCTGCCCATGGCAGGGGGGTTGGAAGTAGATGATCTTTAAGGTCCCTTCCAACCTGGGCCATTCTCTGATTACCTATTCTGTGGCTGCTCAAGATTTTCAAGCTCCCCCTCACATGTCTCAGAGCCAGGAAGATCTGCCTGGAGGGAGATCTATGGCAGAATGCATTGCTCAGGGACTCCACAATGCCAGAGTTGATCCTTGTTTTGCTTGGCCTCGTTTCACACCTTCCACTGAGCGTGCATTTGCCATGCATCCAACATCTTCACTCCAAGAGAAAACCAGCTCACAATTTAACACCACGAGAGATTGTCCCGCTATCCCCTTGCTTTGCCAAAGGTATTTATTGGGTTGGACCATCAGGCTTGATTGGCCAGGAGGCTTTAACTTCCTTTTGTTGCAGTTCCATTGTCAATGTGCCTGGAGAATCAACCCTCCGACGGGATTTCCTGAGGCTGCAGCAGGAAAACAAGGAGCGGTCAGAGGCCCTGCGGAGGCAGCAGCTGCTGCAGGAGCAGCAGCTCCGCGAGCAGGAGGAGTACAAGAGGCAGCTGCTGGCAGAGAGGCAGAAGCGCATTGAGCAGCAGAAGGAGCAAAGGAGGCGGCTGGAAGAGGTAGAGACAGCAGGCTAGAGCTCAGGGGGCAGAAGCTCCTCTTCTGCTTCCCTTTCCCGTTCCCTCACCCGTTTAACAAGAGTTCCACATAGCCCCAGCACATCTCAGGAAAGAAAACAAGATGTGCAAGTTCACTGGCAAATGTAGAGCAAAGCACTTGGGAAGCTGTGCCTGGCTGCTGGAATGGAAGTCCTCCAGAGTGTTGGACTACCCAGCAACTCCTGTGGAGGCAACAGGAGCCAAAGAGAGCTTGTTTGAAGGTAGCTGGGGGAGGCTGCGTCGTGGTCTCTGTTCCAAAGAAGAGGCAACATGTCTAGACTTTAGGTAGCTGTAGAGAAAAAGGAGACTTTAATTATTCCCCAGTGGATTTCATTTTTTGTTTTTTTTTCTAAAGTGGGCAGGGCCTCAAGATTGCTTTTTTGGGGACCATGACATGCTCCAAATTTCCCTTTGAAGCTTTCTCAAGCATGTGTGTTTGGCACTCATTCATGGTAGGTGGAAAGCTGTTCTTTAGTTGCTGCTCTGGCATGCACAGCAGCATGATGACTACAAGCCACCTAGATTGATAAATCAGTGTTAAAATGATAAGTCTACAAAAATCACAATTATGTAAATGACACTTCTGGGCTGTAGTAAGTATGCAGTTTGGATACACTGCTGGAGGATAAAAGAAAATGAATGTACATGTACAATATTGTTCTGTATGTCATGGTTTAAGCCCAGCTGGTAACTAAGCCCCACGCAGCTGCTCACTCGCTCCCCACCAGAGGGGTGGGGGAAGAGAAGCAGAAGACTAAAAGTGAGAAAACTCTTGGGTTGAGATAAAGACAATTGGTAAAGCAAAGGCTGCACATGCAAGAAAAGCAAGTGAAGGAACTAATTCAAAGCTTCCCACCAGCAGGCAGCTGTTCAGCCATCTCCAGGACAGCAGGGCTCCATCACATGGCATGGTTACTTGGAAAGACAAAATGCCATCTCTCTGAACGTCTTCCACCTTCCTCCTTCTTCCCCCAGCTTTTGTAGCTAAGCATGACATCATATGTTATGTTACATCCCTTTGCTCAGTTGGGATTGGCTGTCCCAGCTGTGTCCCCTCCCAGCTTCTTGTGCACCCTCAGCCTACTCACTGGTGGGGTGGTGTGAGGAGCAGAAAAGGATTTGACTCTGTGTGAGCAGTGCTCAGCAACAGCTAAAACATCTCTGTGTTATCAACACTGTTCTCAGCACAAATCCAAACCACAGCCCCATACTAGCTGCTTTGAAGAAACTTGTCTATCCCAACCACAACCAGCTCAGCCTCCTAAGATCTCCTCAGAAGGTGGAATATGCAGGGTGAGCTGTTTGAAAACAGCTCTTCAGGCCAGAGCTGGGGATGACACAGAGCTGAAGTGAAACCAATCCTCTGGCTCCTCAGGAAGTACAGGGTCAAATTCCAGTTGTCCTTAGATGACCTCTTCTTTCAGTCTCTTGTTTCAACTGTTCACTTAGCAATGATGGAAAAACTACACCCAGTCTGGTTTTCCAAATCCTGGTGATGTTTAACAAGGACTCAACCAGGACCAAGTGGTGATTTGCATCTTGTGACATGCTTACATAACAAGGAACACAGAATTCCAGTAGCTTTCCAGGTCACCTTCTAATCCTTATCCCTCTTTTTCAATGTGCAAGTGAGGTTAGTGCTGCTCTGGGGGAGGGATTGGTAGCTAAGGCTCAACCACACGTGAAGCCAGGAGGAGAAGGACAAGGGGAAGGGCTATAAACCTCATTTCTCTTCTGGTTCTTCCCCACCCCTCTGAGATTGGCAAGATAAACCTCAGAGCACTTCCAGCTCCTTGTAGACTCTGACTCTGTAGTGGTTTTGCAGGGGGAGCAAGTAATAAAGAGGCTAGGAAAAGGGGAAAACAAAAGTGTTCTATTGATGTTGTCAAAGGTGGGCAAAATTTGAGATACTGCTTAGCCTCTGAAATGTTTCTTAGTGTGGAAGTGAAGGATTTCTTTTCAGTGCCCCTTTAATCTCTAAGGTTCTGCAGGCAGTAGTTTTTTTGGCAAAGAAGGGGATTATGATTAAATTATCTAGGTCATTTAACTTTAGTAATCAGTGCAACTCTTAAAACCTGCAATTCCTTTGAGAAATAAAGGAAGTGCTGCTGCTGCTGGTGGTGGAAGCAAAGCCATGCACGTTTGCTGCACAAGGGTTGAGCTTTTGGGTGATGTAGCAAAAACCCCAGTTGAATGAGGAGTTAAAAAGGAAAGGCATTTACCTGAAAGTGTTATGTTTAATCAGTCCTTGCTTAGGAAAATACAAACCAGAACTAACAACTCCCACAACCACAAGATGGCATGTGCTGTGCTACTGGAGAAGGATACACATAAACCATGTGAAGAGAAAAGCTTTTCCCTCTTATTGACTCTCTAACCTCTTCCTGATTCCCTTGGGGACAGAAGTAGGAATGATGAGCTAGAAGGGTTTCCTTCTGCAGGTGATAGGCAAGCATCTTGGTATTACATTGCATTAAAACATGCAGCTTTCAAAAAAAAACCCCAAACCCACTTAAGTTTGTTGGCTCTTGTTCTGGGAAAATGTATTTTAATAGAACAACAGCCAAAAGAAGCTCTTGAGGGGATGGGGGGAAGGGTGGTAGACACATATTTAGATAAACATCAGTGTTGTGACACAATTGAAGGCCAGAATATTGAAATGTTGTCACTTTGTCCTTAACCCCCCCCCCCCCCTTGTTTTGGTGGAGCCAGTAAACAATGAAGAGCTTGATGATAGGAGTTCAGATGAGTGTCAGGCATTGAACCTCTGAGCTTCCCTCCCTTTGGTGGTCATCACCTTGTGTGTGTGTCATTTGTGCTTGTCTGGAGTAATTCTAGATTTGGATATACTTGCTTTTAATATTCTTTGGGAAGAATTTTATACATGAGATAATCTCCCTGGCTAAGTTGCTTATACTTCACCCCCCTTCTCTTCACCCCCCCAGCCCTCCCTGCTTCCTAAATTAAAACTGGGAGCTTGTTCTTACAATGCTGGCACAGAGCCTAGACAGTTTTGACCCAGCTTGCAACAGGAACGGTGTTCAGGACAGCTGCCAAAAATCTGTAATTCTCAGCAGTATTAGGGGAAAAAGATTACTTTTAAAGAGGCATATAGGTGACTTCTAGAGCTCCTTCTTGCAGGAGCCTTGTAATTTGTGTTTTGCTGTGGAGGTGGAAATGCTACATGGTCCAAGTACAGAAAACTACCTGAAATATTTTGGGAAGGGGATTATTTGTCCTCCCCCCAGCCTCCCTTTAAATAGAAAGACTAGTTGCATAAATATCAGCTGTAGGACTTGTTTAGGTGGTTAAAACCATGAAAGTTGGGCTGTTCCTGGCTGTTATGTGTCTGCAGTTTCTCTTCAGCAGTGTGGAGGCACCAGTGCCCATCGTGATGGGTACCAAAAGGCTTTGGAATTTGTACTGTGCCAAAATGAGCCTGGTTTGGGAAATTCAGCCTTGGGTCTGGTGGAATCTGGAGCTCCCCACATCAGGATAACTTCATTAAGTGGTCTCTGCTTATGAGAAGCTAAGATGGCTGGTTTTGAAGTGGTAGGTTATAGCTCCTTGGGCAAGTAGCACGGTCCTGTAGCAGCAGATTTGTGGAGCGCAGCAATTGAAGTCCTGAGGACCCAAAGCCTTCACATGTTTAAAGACAGGAAGAGTTCCTTTGGATTAACTGAGGTCTAGACTGAGTGCCTGTATGTGGTTGGGGTGCATCTGCCTTTTTAATTTCCTCCAGAAGGAGTGGTTGGCACTCCAAGACATCTTCAAAATCTGAAACAAAGCTGGCTAAGTGGAGACGATTGGATGATTCACTTCAAAGGAGCACTCCTGATCTGAACCAAGATGCTAATGTAGGTGTACCTGCAGGTGGTTTTTGCCAGGGCTTTGTTTCTTTTACAGAAGCCAGATGATTCCATCCTACTTCATTTGAACTGCTTGCAGTTTGCACTGGTACCGAGTAAGAAGCTCTCTCTCTTGTGTGGGCAAAGCAAAAGTCTCTTTTATTCTTAATCTTTCCAATCCTCTTCCTAAGCTGATACCAGGCTACCTAATTCTTTGTCAAAGAAATCATTAATCTATGTAGTCATCAACCTTCTTCTGACTATAAGAGAGTAATAATATTTGATGCCTATAAAATTATTTCTCTTCAGCATTTCACTGTCCTGAAGTCTCTGGTGTGCACCAGCTGCATGTGTAGTTGCATTGCCCCCTCCTGGCAAATCATGCTCTGCTGCACGGTCTTCTAATTTGGAGATGTTGGGTTCCATTGTGAGATCACCATTAATGCATCCTAAAACCAGATAAGGAACCAGAGTATTGCCACTCTATTTCCTTTATGGTTTTTTGTTGTTGTTGTTGGCACAGTAAATGCCCCTTTTCTGAAATGCAAGGATTTGAGCCTGTGAGGGCTCTGTCAAAATTCTGTTTTGGCATCTCTGAAATGTCTTTGAAGAGTTCCTGACCTTACCTTCTGCTTAACAGTTAGCTCCTTGAAAATAAGCTTTTCATCTGATGTGGAGAGGGTACAGAAAAGGGCTACAGAAATGTTTAGGGAACTTGAGCATCTCTCTGATGGGGAAAGGCTGAGAGAGCTGGGGCTGGTTGGTCTGGAGAAGAGCAGATTGAGGAGGGATCTGATCAATGCTTACCAGTACTTCATGGGTGGGGGTCAGGAGGCTGGGGCCAGGCTTTGTTCAGTGATGCCCAGTGACAGGACAAGAGGTAACAGGCACAAACTGGAGCATAGGAAGTTCCATCTAAACACAAGGAGGAACTTCTTTCCTTTGAGGGTGTCAGGCTGCCCAGAGAGGTGGTGGAGTCTCCATCTCTGGAGACGTTCCAAACCCACCTGGATGCCATCCTGTGCAACCTGCTGTGGGTGACCCTGCTCTGCTGGGGGGGTTGGACTAGATGATCTCCAGAGGTCCCTTCCAACCCCTAACCTTCTGTGATAGTTGATAAAACCATAGCCAACTACAGAAGATCTGATGTGCATGCATCATTTTGGTGAATCCAGATCTGTACCTGCTGTCTACTGAGCAGCAGTGTTTTACATCAGGCCTTTGTGTATGCCATCTTTCAGTCACACTGGCTGAATTCAGAAGTTCAAGGTTTATAAACAGTACTGGCACTGGTTTTCACTCATAGTTTTCCCTCTCCCTCTCCCCTCCTTTGGGCAAGATGAAGGAACACAGTGGCCAGGGCATTGGTATGTCCTCATGGAATTGCTGCTAGAGGCAGCCAGGAAGGCAACCTTGTGCCAGCAGAAGGGTGGGAGGAAGTCAGCTAAAGGGCTGTTTCTGAAGCCAGGTTGGGTCAACAATGGCTTGCCACCAACCAGCTTTGCCATCACTTTGACAAGATGTAGACTGGGATCCAAAAGATGTTTGTCTCTGTAGGCTTCCTTTCCCTGGGCTTGTTAAAAGTGACTTCCACTTTGCCAGCAGGCAGTAGTTTGTTGCTCAGGTTTCAAAAACCACGTGCAAAGGAAGTGAAATCTTTCTTTTACAGCTGGGGCTGGGAATAAGCAGATTCTGGAGGGGGTTTGTGAGAGCTCCTGCAGCACCAGGAGCCTCCCTTGGCACCAGCCTGGCGAGGAGCTGAGGCGGTGTCTGATGGGAAGGTGGAAGCGATGCCAAGAAACACCATCTCTGTGTACTTTGGCATGTAGACAGTAGCACATTTGTGCTTTGGAGGTTTAACTTAAAAGCACACTGGTGGCAGAAGATCCTCTTCTCCCCCCCTTTCTTTTGCTGGATAATAAATACCTGCTGTCAGTGCAGAGCTAGTAATCTGGCTCAAGATTTGCTTAAAAATCTCCTATTTTAACAACTGATTTTTATTTCTTTCATGATGCTTTGGGAAATCATCTGACATACAAGTCAGTTTGTAGCTTGTTGTTCTCCTGCTGAGCTCAGTTATTTACAGTTATTGCTGAGTATTTCCCCATTGATTGAAGAAGCAATTGAATCAGTTTCGTTCCAAAGACCTCAGCTCTGCCCATCTTCCTTGTAGTGAGGATGATGCCATCCCAAGATCTGCAACATAGCCACTTAACAATGTCAACACACTGTTGTTAGGCAGACAGGCTTCATATGTTTCAGCAATGTTTGAGTTGATAAATGTGCCTGTGAACCAGTCAGCAGCGTGCTGTCTCCTCCATCCTCAGGGCAACCAGAATTATTGCACTTCACATCTGAGTTTCTTTAAACAAAGCGCCTGTCAGACTTGATTAGCTAAGAAGCACCTGAATATCTTGACTTTATAGATAGAAATTGTTTGACACAGATGTGTATATTCAGAAATAAAAGAGCCTACTTAATCCTTTTACAGTGCTTAAAAAAAAGAAAGTGAAGGCAAGGAAGCAGTGAAACCTCTGAAATGCTCTGCATATGCTCTAGCTGCCTAGCAGCACTTCTGCTATTTTTATATCTCCATTCATTGAAGAGAGCTTGCTCAAGCAAGGGAAGAAAGGCTTGGAGATGGGATGTAGTTAGGAAGGGAGTTGCAAGAGCAAGAAGATGTAGAAAAGGCGAGGGAGAAGAGAGGTGATGTCTTGTGGCCCAGGAAGGTGATGGTGAAGCCAGGGTGCTGCTGCAGGTCAGGAAGGAAGGCATCATTGTTCCATTGTGGGTGTATTTGAACAGTGGTCTTCAGGAAAGTTGAATCTGTCCCAAAACTGCAGCTAGTTGTTTGAAAAGCAGCCTGGTTTATTTAAGCACTTCCACTTCTTTGCCACTTCCCCTCCCCTAGCGTTTCTTCCTCACTGTCCTGTCAGTGTCAGTTCCAGAAGATGGAGAAGCCTGTTGAGCTTTCAATGGCTTCCTAGTCTATTGCTTCAAGCCTGTCTGCCTAACAACAGTGTGCTGACATTAAGTGGCTAGACTGCATCCCAGCCTGGTGGTCACTCACCCCAATGATGAGTTTGCTTCTGTTTTTTTCCTGCCATTCTCCAACTTTCACCCCTCTCTCTGTCCATCCATACCAGTACTTTATGTCCTCTTTAATCTCATTGGCCAAGATCTTTTCAATTTTATCTTCATTCTTATTCTGTTATCTTTGTCTTTTGAGTTCCAAACATAGATTTGAACCCTTAAATCTTTGTGAAATCTTTATGGAGGCAGTGTCAAGTCACCCTCATTGTAGTCTGGATTTCCTTTGCTTTATTCTGTTCATCCTCTTTTGACTAGGCTATTTCCACATATTTCCTCCCAGTAAAGCTTGGGAGTGAGATGAAAAACAAGAAGGGAATGCCCATCTGCCATGGATCTTCAGGCTGTCTGGACTATAGATGTAAAGCCTTTGCACAAATCCATCTCCTCTTTCCATTCCCAAATCTCAGCACCTAGATTTTGGGATGGGTTTCCTGTTCTTGCCAGCTGAGCATGGGGCTGGAGACACCTGAGCTGGCCAGAGGGCTTATGCTGGTGGCAACATGAAGTTCCCCTCCCTGGGGACTAACTACTGCTGCTATAAAGCAATGTCCAGACTGGGGAGTCCCTTTCTTTCCTCCTCCTTCCTTCCTGGATGCAAGAAGAGAGGAGCAACGAGAAACAGTTACCTCCCTGAAAGATGGGCAGAGCTGAGGTCTTTGGGGTGAAACAAATTCATCACTTCTTGAATTGGTGTGGAAATATTTGTGCAGGTGCCAAAGTAACACGTGGGGAATGTTTGGTAGAGCACAACTATGAAGCACACACCAGTAACTGGATTTGTGAGCCCAAAGCAAAGCTTAGCCTGAGTGCCCTTCCAAGTCTACTTGGAGTGCCTTAAGACTGGTGAATCTATGGCAGCTTTGCTTCAACAGAAATTGGTGATAGCTTTAACCTTAACCTAACTGTGAAAAAGAATAACCAGTGTAGGTTTGGGTTTTGTTCTTGGGATTAAATTTGAGAGGGGTTTTTATGGTTTAAGTTTCTTCAGTAATATTTTAGCATGTTGCAGGCATCTCTAATGGAAGTAAATGCTGTAGAGAGATTCCCAGCTGATGGTTGAAGAGGAGACAGCTGGGTCTTTTGACACTTAGGCAGTCGTGGGAGGCTGCCTGGGATTTCAGGGGTAGGTGGAGTAACTGGATGCTTCTGTAGAAGTGCAGGAAGAGTTGGTCACGACTGTATGGGCATTTAAAATGTCTCCTCTGAAGTCATACGTGGTGCTCTGTAGACACCAATGAGTCAGTTCATGCTTTCTAGAGCTGTTTTCCAGGTTCTTTTCAGATGCGAGCAGACTTATCAGCCCTAGTTTGGTTTTGGGTCATATGTGGAAGTTTATCTGTGTTAAGTGTAAAAGCTTAGCTCAGCTGTTTTCCCTCTTTTACACAGAGGTGCTTTTGATGTTCTGGGAGGGGCTGAGGTGCTGTTGGTCAGCCTTCCTCCTCTCTTAGGCAAAGTTTTGGGCAGTGCATTAAATTGAGCTTGATTGTTGGGCCAACACCACCAAATCCTTAGCCACCATGAATTGTGTGAAGAGAGAAGCTGCTTACCAAAAGCTCAGGTAGTTGTCATTTGAATTTCAGCTGGTTCAGTGAGGCTGACAATTTCCTTTTGGGAGCATTTAGATAGTGAGTTGAAGTCAAGGACACTGTTACTGTGATTAAGGTGTGAGTTCAAGAGTTGTTCAAAGATTGAGATTTCAGTGTGAGCCTCTCTTGAAGAGCAGCAGTGAGCTTCCACACCTCGACTGTTAGGAACATGGTGTGTGACATGGTGTATGTGCATGAAGAAAGCAGAACACAGTATGTGACCTAGTGTGTGTGCATGCAGAAAGCAGAGAGAGTAAGAGAGGCTGCTTTTAGGGGTAGCTGTATGCTGGGCATGAGTTAGCTTCCTGGTTGGAACACTTGCATAAACTGTTTCTGTCACTCAGTTGCAGAGCTTGCTAGTCCTGGTAAATAAGCAGCAGAAGACAACCCCACCTCTTTCTTTGATAACAACAAAAGTAAAACTTTGTGGTTTCTTTTCCCTTTTTGTAGCAACAAAGAAGAGAACGAGAAGCTCGAAGGCAACAGGAGCGTGAGCAGAGGAGGAGAGAACAGGAGGAAAAGAGACGTCTGGAAGAAATGGAGAGGAGGCGTAAGGAAGAGGAAGAGAGAAGAAGAGCAGAGGAGGAAAAGAGGAGGGTAGAAAGGGAGCAGGTGAGTCCATGATATAGATATATGCACAATAGGTTGGTCTCTTCTAAATTCTAATTAATTGATTTTTTTGGTTGAAGATCAGTAAGCCTGAAGCAGCTTAGAGGCAACCTAACGCTGACCCTTTCATCTTTTGTTGTCTCTGACAGCGAAAGCACTAACACAGACTCTGGGGCTTTATGGAGAATTCTGGCAGCCTCAATATTCCCTCAGAAAAAAAAACAACCCAGAAGTCTTGTTGCAGTACTTCTTCTAAATTCAGCTCCTGCCCCTGGGCTTGACTAAAAAACCTACAGAATTGGCAAAATCATCACTGGGGCTGAAAATCGTTTCTGGGCTTGTCTTGCTGGATCGGAGGTTCTTGCAGGACACGTCCCTGCTCAGGAGGCCTCCTAGGACAGGGCAGCTTCTGGCACATAGAATTGATCAGAGGCTGGTCATAAACTTCCAGTATTCTAAACTTGAGATGGAACCTTTGAGCTGCAGAGGGTTTTCCTTCCTAAGACTTTAAGATGCAATCTCCCTCTCTTCCTCTGTCTAATTAAAATCAGCTCTAACAACGTTTGCACGTTCAGTGTCTTAAATGGTGGCAGTGTGCCCTTAACACATTGAAAGTACAGGTGAGGAAACCTTTCAGACTCTGAAATTCAGCTGCTGTATTTATGCATGACATCTGCATGTTTGAAAATCCTTGAAAAACTTGAATCAGGGTAATAATTACTGTGCATGTACTGTGAAATCCTGATCCTAAATGAAGGGCCAAAATTACTGTCCTAGAGGCTTGATTGTAAATCACCCATTAACTCTGGGAATGCTGGTTTTGGCCTGTTATACTTGATTTTTTTTCTTATGTAAAGTCATTCTGTTTGAGATTATTGATGATTGTGTTACTGGGGAATCTTACTGTGTTTGTATGCAAGTCAAAAGGAGAGAAGACTAACCAATTGGAAGACATGGATGGAAAAATCTCTTAATTACAGCAGAGCAATTTGCTTTTGGGCAGACACAGGGTATTCCCCTAACTGCTTTTTGAAACTGTTAAAATGCTAATTGTGCCCAGTGCCAGTAATGACAAACGTTTAATTGATGTGGCCAAGCTGAACCACTCTCAATTGTTTTATTCCTTTATTTATTTATTTATAGAAGACATGCCCCCCTCTTAGAATTTGAGTGAACCCAAACTGTGGCTCAGCCAATGTGCATAACAACAGTCTAGTGTCTCTCATCAGCCTGTCACAAGATCTTCTGTAGCTCCCATCACTGCATCACTGATCCATCACTTTCTTTATGCATACACCCTAAACGTGTGCGTGTGCTTGTCTGTGTGCGCATGCACATGTTACATA
This sequence comes from Galbula dea, assembly GCA_013399015.1. Classification (NCBI taxonomy): domain Eukaryota; kingdom Metazoa; phylum Chordata; class Aves; order Piciformes; family Galbulidae; genus Galbula; species Galbula dea. Next base: position 644,848 of record VWZX01002690.1, on the reverse strand, counting down.
CCTCCATTAATTAACTGCATGATAGGATGGGACCAGCTTGGGTTTGGTTGCTTCAGAGTTTGAGCTCTTTCAGGGGGTGAAGGCAAAGCAGTGGGTGAACCCTCTCAACCTGTTGAGGGGCTGGAGGTGAAGAGAGATGGCTAGATCAGAAGAGCGAGGGAGTTTGGTCTAATCTCCGTTTCCCGGTGGATGTTTGTTTGTGTCATAACCATCGCATAACTCAGCTAAGCTGGCAGCATCTGCTCAGGAGAAGCTTCTGGTGAGGGTGGCAGGGGAAGATGGCAGGGCAGGTCCTACCTTGCACTTGGCAGAGCCCCTTCTAGGGGAGCTTGCTCCAGGTCTGCCTCCACCACGCCTGGCTCTAGCTGTTGCTAACAGTTCATCGCACCAGTGCAACAAACTAATGTTTACTGCAACTTGCATGTGACTTCGTATTGGCTGCGTTGAGTCAGACTTTGCTGTGTTTTAACTTCCCAAAACCTTCAAGTGCGTTTTGCTGCTTCTTGAAACCACTTCCAAAAATGCACAAAGAAGCTCTGGCCCATGCTGGCCACCTTTGCAGGAGTGCAAATTTCAGAATGGAAGGGGCCAAAATCCATATGCTTAGGAGGGAGGCAGAGCTTCCCGAATGGTTCTGCAGGCACTAATCCATCCTGAAGTGCGTTTCTGGTTAAAGCTGAACTGGGGAAGTAGCGTGTGGTGTTCCACCCAGGGGGTTCTGATGCATTCCTTTTGAATAAATTTATTGCTGGGTAATTTCTATGTGACAGGAGTATATCAGGCGACAGCTAGAAGAGGAGCAGCGGCACTTGGAAATTCTACAGCAGCAGCTGCTCCAGGAGCAGGCCATGTTACTGGTAAAGCACTGTATCTGTTTTGTTCAGTAGCTATAGGATCCATGTCTTTGGCCAGTCCTAGGCTTCCCTCAGTCAGGCACAGCTGCGCTGACAGTATGACAGCAAAAGGAGCTTGATTAAAAAAAGGCCATTTATGCTAGTGTTGTGGGCTGACAGGCACATCTGAGAAGTGCTGCATGGTCACACTGCTTTTCTGGGCAGTTAAGAGGAGGCTTTATCTTAAAGTGGAACAGTTCTGGTGTGGTGGTGGAGTTTCCCAACAGACCTTGGCATTCAGTGAAGAACCCGAGTGCTTCTGTTGCAGATCAAAAGCACACATGATATGTAAATCCACCCCAGGATACAATGGCCTAGTGTTGGTCTAAGTCATTGTTTTATGAACTTTACACTGGATTTAGTATAAGTAACTCCTTTTTTTCTTTTCTTTAATAAAACCCAGTTTTGACATAACTCTCCAACCATGTCAAGCTTAGCAGTACACTCTCAACTCTCCCAACACAAGACACATGCCATATTGGTCTAACTTAGAGTTACACTTTTAACAGTGAAATCAACCCAAACAATAATAATAATAACAACAACAACAAGAACACCAAAAAACCCAAACCAACAACAACAACCAGAAAGGTGCATTTTTAATGGGATGGCTAGGGACACATCCACCACACAGTCAGTGTCATGTCTTGAATTACTCACCTGTTCTCTCAAAGGAATACAGATGGCGAGAGATGGAAGAGCACCGGCAGGCAGAGCGACTCCAGCGCCAGTTGCAGCAGGAGCAAGCTTACCTCCTGTCCCTGCAGCATGATCACAGGAGGCAGCAGCAGCAGCAGCAGCAGCAACAACAGCAGCAGCAGCAACAGCAGCAGCAGCAAGAGAGAAACAAACCAAGCTATCATACCCCTGAGCCCAAATCCCACTATGAACCTGCTGAAAGAGCGCGTGAGGTAAGTCCTGCCTCTGGGCAGGAATCTGCTACCTGCTGCTCTGTCCCTTCCTTTTGGCATTGTTGTGACTGAGGTTCTGCTCTGGTACTGTCAGAGTCCAAAGTGTCACTCATAAGGGGTAGGATGTTTTAAAAACCTTGGCTGCTGGTTTCCAAATCCAAGGGTATCCTGAGTACTTCTGCTGCAATCGTGGGAGTTCAGAGGTTGGAGGTATAAAGAAATTCTGGAAGGCTCCAAACTGAGAGGACCTGGAAGTGTCATGTTGAGAAGCTGATCTCACCCACACTCCATCAGACATGTTTCCATAGGAAGCATGGGTGCAGTTGGTGGTCTTGTGTCTCTGGCAAGTGTTGGCCATTGGAAGTTGGAGGTAACTGGAAAGCACAAACCTATGAGGGATGCTTCCACCCAGCACCTGTTTACACAGTTGGTGCTTTAGCTCATGCTCTTGGAAATGGCCTTCTCATGAGCACAAACTTGAGTTTCATTAGTTTAATCTTTGAAGTGTTCAGTATTCTCCTCTGAGATCAGTTTGGGCACTTGCAAGTCCATCTGAAGTCATTAGAGTGCTGTTTGTTTCAGTGAGTGGTCTCCTGTTTTCACTGCTCCGTGGGTAACATTGCTAAGCAAGTAATTGCCTCTTTGATGCATACTTGGCTCTCTTTCAGGAGTCTTACTCTTATGTTTCCCTTGAGCACTAGACTGCCCACAAACCACTAGACTATACTGGTCAAAGCTTTTAGGTGGCATTCATCACCAGCATGTGAGAACTAAGTAAATAAAATTTGGAACAAGAACAAAAAAAATCCTTGGGATTGTTGAACATGATAAAATACCTTTCTGTCCACCTTTGTCCAGTGGCTTCATTGCCTTTGAAGTATTGCTGGCTGGGCTTGGTGAGCACAAACTCATTTTCTTGTAGATACTGTTGTCCAAGTTCTTCATAAACTGTGTCTACTCAAGTCTCATCCATTCTTGGTGGTTGAAGTATCTGGGACATCTCTGTCTCTCTTGGAAGAAGTTCAGACTTGCCTGATATGTGGTGGTGCAGGCACAGAACCAGCCCTCCTGTCCTTGTTGCACATTCCTGGCCCACCTTCATGAAAGTCCTGTCTTCTCCTGAAGGCTGGCTTTGGAGAGATACAGAACTGTAGCTGCTTCTTCTCTCCCATTTTCCTTTCAGAGTTGAAAAGGAGAGAAACTCCTGGAGATTGAAAGTGTTGCATCCTTTAGCAGAAGCACTCACTCTGCTGTTTTTCTGTCATAGTGTTTTTCTTTTGTGGTTGCTCTAGCTAGCAGGAGTAAAGTGAAGGCACAGAGAAAAATGGTGTTAGTAGCTGGTAGCAGGCATTAACTCTAATGTCATTCTTGCTGTGAAAGAGTGGAGTGAGTGTTCTGTGCCTCTTATTTTCAGCCATACTGCTCTGCAGAGGAAGTCTCTGTCTAGGCAGATGCTGACCATCAGGGTAAGCCAGAGTAGGTAACTGCCCTATTCTGGCAAAGCCCAGTGGTGGTCAGGGTTTGGGTTTTTTGCTTTTCCCCATTGCAGTAGCAATGAAGATATAAGGAAAAATTGACTCTGGGAAGCAGCAGGGAGCTTAGAGCAAGAACTGAGACTTAACCTCATTTTCTGATCAAGACAGTCAGAGGACTGGAACAAGACCTGTTTCCCCCCAGGGATACACTTGCTAGCTCCTTCCCACTTCTTGCCTGCTTTGGAGGACGTGTGGCTCGTGCAGTTTATGTGCCACATGGAAGAAAACCTCCTCTCATCTACAGCTAGAGACATGAAAGCCTGTTCCTTCAGACAGTAGGACTTCAGGCTTTTCCTTGTTCTATTCATAACAAGGAGCCTGGCCTTCTTTTTAAACTTTGGAGGGTGGCTCTGTGAAGTTGAGAATGATTGGCTGGTGAGGACACTTGCCTCCATTATTGTTGTACTTCCCAAGACAGGTGGTGTGTTGTGAGCAGGTCTGGTAGAAGCTTGTCTGCTTCATCCCCTTGGCAAAGTGTTACTTGTCCTTAAATGTTGGAAGAGGCAGGTTGGGTTTGTAAAGCAGCCCAGCTGAGGACTCCTGAAAGGTTGCCTCTGTCTTCTGACATGGGTATATGAACAGGCAGTCTCTCCAGACCATCACTGCTAGGGAGCAATTAGGAAACCACCTCCATGCTGGTTTTGTGCTGCAGGCACAAGAGCTAAGGCAGAATCTTGACAAATGAAATCAGCCCAAGCTGCCAATTTGATCTTTCTTTGCCATTTTGCTAAAATGCTGGGAGTTTAGCCTTCCTCAGAGGCAGAAATGCACATGCTACCCTGCTTCCAGCAACAAACCATCCTAGGAAACAGGAGCATGTTTCCTTTCTGCCTGGAGCCTCCTCCCTCCACCTCTTGCCCTTCAAACCTCTGGCTTTGTTCACAGTGCTGCAGCCTTGCAAGAGGTGACTTTTCTGCATGGGGACCTCCCTTGATGTTCTTTTGAGGACTGAGCACTTTCAGACTCAGCCTTCTCCTCCACAAGCTCTCAGGGTCAGTGTGTGATCACTTCTGCACCTCCCTGAGAATGAGAAACAAGCTGCTGGAGCTGTTCTCTGCAGCCTGTGAGGTCATGTTGGGACTACAATTTCATACTTAAAGCTGAAGAGCCTCCAGTATTGCCAGGTAGAGAAGCATATCCTGTCTTTTCCTGCACTGCCAAAGAGCCAGGCAGAAGATCTGGAAAAGCAGATAATCAAATACTTTTGGCCAGGTCAGGTGGGTTAACTACAGGAAGGGATAGCTATGGGAAATGGACTTTTATCTTATAAAATTGTCTCTGTTTTCATATGTCCTTTTTATTGCCCCTGGGGAAAATACCTTATTGGCATCATACTTTCTGCTTTGGTGTAGTTCACTCTTGTGTTTTCCAAGGCTGGTGAAAGTGGTGGTGGGGGGGAAAAGAACACCTGCCAAGCCCCAAATGTATTTGATTTCTTGATGGTAAAGGCAAGGTGGTACTCCCCTTCCTATTTCTACTGTCAACTGGTTTGGTGGACTCCAGGCTTAACCTCCCTATTATTTTGGCTTAGGTGGAGGAGAGATTTAGGAAAACTAATCAGGGCTCCCCTGAAGCACAGTCTAAACAGATGGGCAAAGTGTTGGAGCCACCAGTGCCTTCAAGATCCGAGTCCTTTTCCAATGGAAACTCAGAACCTGCTCAGCCTGCACTGCAGAGGCCAATGGAGCCCCAGGTAAGTGCCCAGGAGAATCCTGGTGAGCCTGGAGGGAATGCAGAAGTCCCAACATGTTGCCTTCAAATTGGGAGATCTTGGCCCTTAGAAAGCTTTATGTGAAGGGTGGCACTGTTACACAAAGCAGCTTATTCAGTGGGTTTGCTCTGTTTTTGCTTATTTGGTTGATAAACTGCTGGATTTGTGGGTTTGTAGGTTTTGATTGGTTGGTTTCTTTAATACTAGAGCTAGAGGAGAGCTATTGCATCCCATTATTCTCTGTGCAGTAGTGGAATGGTGGCTAAACACAGGTGACACTTGTCACAACTCTGAATTTGACCTGTGCAAGACATTTACTACCAAAGAGGGTGCTCAGGAAAGAAGTGAGCTTGCTTGTTGGTTTTTTTTTAATTCCTGCAGAAAAAGCCTATTGAACAAGTGGATTTTAATAGTAGGAACACAAAACATGACTAAGAAAAGCAAGTTTGTTGTCAGGAGACCTAGAGTTGCTAAATAGAGCTCTGTACAAAAAAAGAGGTTGACAACAGTGAGCTGCATGGCTGCCATCATCCTGATGGTATCTATTGAAGAGCCTCCAGATCTTGGTGTCTGTATCTCAGAGGAATTACAGCATGAATTTGAAACATAACCTTTGTCTGAGACACACTCCATACCTTGTGAGCCATTTAGATAGGCTAAATTAAGCTCTAGGGTTCTGCATTCAGTTCCTCTGTTTCCATGCAGAGTTTTCTGCTCCCAGACAAAGTCTGCTGATGACAGTGCAAGCTAAAACCATCCCTGGTTGTGACTAGGTATTGCAACTCTTTTGGGCAACAGATGGGAGAGTGGGAGAAACCAGGACAGAACTTCATCTCTTACTCATTAATTCCTGGCTTTTGTTCAAACCTTTATGGCTATTTCAAAATATTGGGCTTGTATCTTCATGCTCTCTGTGCCAGTTACTTTTCAAGCCGGGGTCTTCCACTCCTATTAAAGATAATCAGGCTCTTCAGCAGCTGTGTGTATTAAAATTGAGGGAAAATCATCATCATCCAAACCCAAATACAATCAGTCTACTGAAACTGGGATTGGAAGCAGTTTTTGCTTAATTGTCAGTGTGAAAACAGGGTGGTCCTCAGTTATGACCTTTCCTTCTCCTTAGTTTGAGAGATTAACTCTTGAAACACGGGCTTAGGCACAAGGAAGGGAGGAGGCTGAAAGATCAGTATGGATTTCAGTGGAAATCCCAATGGAGTTTTAACTCTGGAGTCACTGCTGTGCCTTCTTGGTTTTGTGTCACTGAATATGTGTGTGTGTGTGTATGTGTGTGCTTAGTTTGTGTGTAAAGATGTATATATGTACAGCAGGTGGTACATATATGGTGTAAGTATAATATGAGCTGTACATATGTATACTGTATACAATATATATTATGGCTTTTTATATATATTGCAATGTCTGTACAGGAATAAAGGCTTTTGTGTTATGGTTTTTCTCCAAAAGTTTGGGACTGTATCTGGTTCCTAAATGTGTTAGATAATGGAAATGTCTGGCAGTTTGCACATTTGACAGCATTCTTTGATTCAATTGGATATCCACTTCAAATTTCCCAACCCACCAGTGCTGCCCTGAGACCTGACCAAAGCCCGCTGAAGACCAGAGAGTGGAAGGTGACTTCTGTCTCGAGTGGCCTTTGGCCTCAGGCTCAGGGTGCAGAAATGAAGTCCCTTTCTTCTTCTGGGCACCAGTGTATGTGTATGTGGAGAGCCCTGGCTCACCAGAAACGCATTTGTGCTGTATTTGGAGTCTGTTAACGTTCTCTGGGCGCTTGCCTTGCTTTTAAATGCATCGATTCCACCCCACGCTTCCCTAATGCCATAACCAAGTTGTCTCTGCCCTCCCTTGACCTGCCTTTATTCTGTGTGAATTGGAAAGCCAGTTCTGCCCAGAGCATTGAATGTTTTATGTTTTGTTTTCTTGTAAGGTACAGTGGTCCCATCTGGCATCTCTCAAGAACAATGTTTCCCCTGTCTCGCGATCCCATTCCTTCAGTGACCCTTCTCCCAAATTTGCTCATCACCATCTTCGTTCCCAGGACCCATATCCACCTTCCCGCAGTGAAGTGCTGAGTCAGAGTTCTGACTCTAAGTCGGAGGTACCTGACCCCACCCAAAAGCCTTGGGCTAGATCAGACAGTGACGAGGTGCCTCCAAGGGTAAGGAGTAGAAAGACAGATGTGTGCTATATATATATACATATATATATATTTTTATTTTTCATTCTTCTTATGAATTACTTAATTCTTATACATTTTTTTTTTTGAAGGATGTGATACCCTGGGCACTGGGAAGGCCGTGCCCTTGTGCCAAGCATTGGTTTAAGAGAGCCTCCTGTAGGTGTTGATTGTAGGTTAATGGCCAATCGGCCCCAAGTACAATAGTGAAGCTCCACGTGAAACTGGCAGTTATTTATGGAATGCAGCTCTGAATTTCAGAGAGGCAGTTTCTTATGCAAAGTTAATATACTCAGGAAAGCATTTAAAACAGCCCTGAGGTTCTTGCTCAGAGTTAATTTTCCTCTTGGTCTGTTATTAACCCGAATTGTGAATCATGCACATATTTAAAATTGAGATGGAACTGAAGAAAAAGGAAACATTCAATAGATTTCCTCCTCCTCTCCCCCTCCCATCCACCCTCCCATCCACTGGGATTTGCTTCTTCTGAGTATATTCTTGCTCCCCCACCAGCCTCTGCCTTCTGCTGATCCATTCCCAGGCATTTGTTTGGTTCCCCTGAGCTTATTCTCCTAATTCTCATGCTGTTTCAGCAAATTGCTTTGTGCCTCCCCTGCTTCAGTCCAAAGTGCCATATTCTTTTGAACTGTCTCAGTAGTTGGAGGGTAGCTGGATGTGTCTGTGCTTGTGTGGTAACTATTCAACAACAGGGCTTCATGTTAAGACTAAACTTTTGAGTTCTCTTCCAAATCTGAACAGCATCCCAACTAAGGCTCTGGGGTTTCTGGATCTTCATTGCTTTTGGTCATTGATGCTAGCTTGGACTTAGGAGTTATGTGCTGTTAAAATCTTAAAGAATCTATTCTGGAGCAGGGGAGGTTTAATCTTCCTCTTCTCTCTTTCTCTCTCTTCCCTTCATGGGTTTAACACCACCTTTTTTCTCCCAAGGTACCCGTGAGAACAACGTCTCGCTCGCCAGTCCTGTCCCGCCGTGATTCTCCACTGCAGGGGAGTGGGCAGCAAAATAACCAAGCAGGTCAAAGAAACTCCACGAGGTTTGTAAGCCTGCATGTCCTCCCCTTTCTGGAACAGGAAGGAAAAAGGTTGATGGGAAGCCAGGTGTTTCCAGAGAGCTTCTGGCATTGGCTGTTGGACGTGAAAGGGAGACTTAATTTGGATTCCTGTTCAGTAATGATTAATATTAATTTCCCTTGGTGTCACGTGTGCCAACAAACACTGGCAACATTTCTTCTCCCTTCTGCTCCTCTGAGTTGCCTTCCCTGTAACTTCAGCACTCATTTCAAAATATCCTTAGGATTTCTGAAAGAATGTGGCCATTCATGAACATCTTGCCTTTTGGAGCAGGAGGTCATCTGGCGTGTGCTGTGGGGATTACTGGCAGCAGAAGTGTTTGTAACATCTAAAGTGAAGAGATCTCGGGAACCTTCTGGTCTCTCAGCCAGAATCAGACTTTGGGAGGGGGAGAGGAGGGGAGGTGAAGCATCCATCAGATGTGACATAGAGCATCTGAGGTCAGGAGGTGGGAGGAGGGGGCTCCTTCCAGAGCTCAGCACGGCAACATGGAAAGGCTACAGTGGACAGGGGTGAGGGTATTCTGAGAGGGACAGGCAGGTGATGCCTTTTGGGCTTGTGCTTGGGTGGCCAGGGCACTTCTCAGCCAGTTTTAAACCTGCTATATGCAGGCTGAGAGAACTGCCCACTTGAGGTTAGATACCTAAGAACTGGCAGGTAGCCAGCTCCAAAGAAAAAGAACATCTTCCACCCACCTGGAGCCACCACCTGGGTTGTGAAGCATCACCGAGCCCCTAAGCTCAGTGTGAAATGCTCTTTCAGATGAGTTATTAGCAAAACATGGAGGAAGGGTGGTGTTTGGCTTCAGAAACTGGGATGTGAAACAGAAGTTTGTGACAAAGAGTCTCTTCTCTCCCCTGGTACAGCAACATAGAGCCTCGTCTGTTGTGGGAAAGGGTGGAGAAGCTTGTACCAAGGCCGGGCAGTGGCAGTTCTTCAGGTTCAAGCAACTCTGGCTCCCAGCCTGGCTCCCACCCTGGCTCTCAGAGTGGGTCTGGAGAGCGGTTCCGGATGAGATGTAAGTCCTTCTCCTACCCTTCCTAACGTTGTGTTGCTAAATTCCTGAAGTTGTGACACACTCAGTAATGAAGGATGATAACCCTTAGTGGGAAAGACCTTTGAGCATGCAGTGTCAAAGATGAGGTAGCTTCCAGTACTCCTCTTGGCTGGATGTTCTCCCTTGGGAGAGATGATAGGCCCAGAAGGTGTTGTGAAAGTATTTCATTGCTCTTTGAGTCACATCCAGTTTTTCCTCTGTGCAAACAGCTTGGTCTCTGTGCTCTTATAGCTCCCTTCCTCATGTGTGTGATTGCCTGTCACCTTGGGGGTTGTTGATGGTGTGGAGACTGACCTGGATAGTTCTCAGCTAGGCTATGTTGGATGCTGAAGCAGGTTTCCTAGCTTGTGGCCACACTTCACAGTATCTGCTGAGCTGGAAAGGACCCACTAGGATCATCAAGTCCAGCTCCTTAACCTATGCAGGCCACCCCAAGAATCACCCCCTGTGCCTGAGAGCATTGTCCAAATGCTTCTTGAACTCTTTCAGGTTTGGTGCTGAGACAGCTTCCCTGGGGAGGCCTCTCCAGATCCCAACCACCCTCTGGGTGAAGAACCTTTTTCTAACCTCTAGCCTGAACCTCCCCTGACTCAACTTCATCTTGAAGTTACTTGACTTACCCTCTTAGATTTACAGCTGTGTGACAGTTTATTTTGGCTTTGGTTGTTGGTCAGCTGCACCTATCCAGCTTACCATGGTTTTCTGTGTAGCCATTGGGGACAGCGTAATAGTGAAGCAGTAGAACTTAGGTCTTCTTGTCAGTCACTGCCTGATAGCCTTCTCACCTCTCTTCCCTACTCCAAAATGAAATAAGAAACCATAGTTTAGCTCCTTGCTCAGTCAGTTTTTTGTTCTGTGTTCCTTTTGGGCTCTTGGCACGTGCAGCATCATCCAAATCAGAGGGTTCACCGTCGCAGCGTCACGAGAGTGCACCTAAAAAGCCTGAAGAGAAGAAGGAAGTCTTCAGACCTATCAAGCCTGCTGTAAGTTGCATTCATTTTCCCCTGTTTCAGGTAGACCCACACAAAGTAGTGGGAGCTTCCATTGATGGGGCCACTGGGGCTGAACTTCAGCTTGAGGTGGAGCCTTGCAGCATGTTCTAGGCTCTACAGTTGCCTGCACACATCACAGTGTCTTAAACATTAGAATTTCCTCTGCTCCTGGAGTTGATTTCTGCCCTCTGGTCTTCCTTCCTAACTTCTGGTGTTTTCTTTCTTGCAATCCTGTGCTTCCTTCCTGGGGCTGGACCAATGATCCTGCATTTGACCTGACTCTGCCAATGCTGGGCTGAATGGTGCAGGGAGAAGTGGTAAGACCTTAAATGGTTGCTATTTTCGGGGAAAGATTTCTGACTTCACCTGGCTTGCAGTTGCAGTTAACTTACAGCTCTGTGCCCAGCTGTGTTTGGGGGGTCACAGTGGCTTTTCTTATGTCCCACCTTAGCTTTGACAGTGGTGTGCTACGGAGCTGGTGCTAATTCATCTGACTTCTCAGGTGAACTCCTTAGCAACTGCAGATGGCTTGAGAAGTTTCAAGGAGATGGATCTCTGTGCCTTGGCTGGCTCAATGAGTCTTAGGCTCTTTCTGCTGCCTTGCTGCCTAGATTTCTTGTGGTGGATGCTATTAACCTGCAAAGTTTAGGAGAAGGAACTGTGACAATCAACCGCTGAGAGCAGGGTCCAGGTGCTTATATGTGTCCTTCAGGTGGCATAACAGGATAAACTGAAGTCATAATCAGGATGGTTTGGACTCAGAGCGTGCACATTTTTCTACAGTGCAGCAAGGCTTCCTTGGGTTTCCTCTTTTGGTGCTTTGATTTATCAGAAAGTGGGTGTGGGTAACAGGAATGAGAAGTCAGTAAATCAGAGGATTTGAATCCTGCTGGGACTATGGAAGAACAGCAGTGGACAAGTGAGCAAAGTCAGGCACTAATCCTCTGGGTTTCTCTTGCAAACTCTTCTCCTCTCTTCCTTGCAACATCAATTCTTTCCTCCCTCTCCCCTCAGGATTTAACTGCACTGGCAAAGGAACTGCGAGCGGTGGAGGATGTGCGGCCTCCACATAAAGTAACGGATTACTCGTCCTCGAGTGAGGAGTCAGGGACAACAGATGAGGAAGATGATGATATGGAACAAGAAGGAGCAGATGAATCTACTTCTGGACCAGATGATGTCCGAGCAGTGTAAGTTCTTCTAACAGTGTTTTGCTTCTCTTTTCCCTTTTAGGGAGTTGAAGGGAAAGGAGGTTGGGTGTTTTGGTTTGTCTGTTAGTTCTTTCAGCTTACAACAGTCATAGGATGGGTTGGGTTGGAAAGGACCTTAAAGATCATCTAGGTTCCAACCCCCCTGCCATGGGCAGGGATGCCAACCACTAGGCCAGGTTGAGTAAAGAACCTCCTTCTAATTTCCAGTCTAAATCTCTCCTCCTGCAGTTTACATGCATTCCCCCTTGTCCTGTTGCAATCTGTGAGTGAGACATCACATCTTCAAACTCTGAGGGCAATCTTCTCAAAAGCAGCCTTCTGTAAATGGTGTCCTTTGCCTCTGTCTTCTCCCTTGACTTGTTCTAAAAGAAGAAATGTTCTTTAACAAGCTCCTGCCTTTTCTCTTCCGTGGAGAAGCTTTTCTAGGCAGGTGAGGTCAGTATTCCACTCTGGCAGAGGTGCTGTTAGCTCACCCCAGTTGTTTCTTGCCCAACGACTAGGTCAACGTTGAACTTGAGCAATGGTGAAACAGAGTCAGTGAAAACCATGATCGTCCATGATGATGTGGAGAGTGAACCTGCCTTGACTCCTTCCAAGGAGGGCACCTTAATTGTCAGACAGGTATTGCTTTTCCTTCCCTGTGCAGTGCTGCACCTTCTCTGTGCTCATTAACCCACTCGCTCATTCACCCATGCTGTTTCTACATTATATTTGTTGTTTGTATTATCAAGACACAGCTGTCAGTGAATTTCAGAGGAGCAAGGTGGTTTGATGCATGCCAAGAGGAGAGTTTAGCCCTTCACCACTTGCTTCTGTTTTGCATGCTTTCCAGTGACACCCATAGCAGCACCATGCAGAGTACCTCAAAGTCTAGGGGAAAGAAGGGTAGGAAAGCTGCAGGTGTGTGGAGCTAGTACCTGGAGCAAGAACTTAGTTTAGGTTTACCATGGAATCAAATGTGGCTTTCAGGAGAGGGGCTGGGAGGGAGGCTGGGCTGGGGGGAGCAGCTTTCAAGGTTTCTTGGCAATTGTTTTAAACCCGTAGTTGAGGGCATGCAGACCACACAGGTAACACACACACACACAGAGATTCAGTTGTAGTGTGGGGGAATGGAGAAGCCAAAAACAGGTAGAGAAGCAGAGAATGTGGACAGAGCTAGAGCACTGTGGTGTTGCCTTTGGATTCTGAAAATATTGCATTCTTGTGCCTCTGAAAGATAATGGTTCCCTGCTTTTAAATGAGCTCGTGTGTTAATGAGCGTGCTAGCTTAGAGGAGTTTCCTTGGTAATCCCATTGCTGAATTTTACAACTGAATGGCAGTTTTTTTAAGGGAGCCCTCTGCTTTGGACAGTGAAGATTTCATGCTTATTGTTTTAGATAGTTAGCTGAAGGCATTTGCCAGACAGTCCAAGCTCATATCTGTGTAGGATTTCAGTTAGTTCTAAACTAAACAATANCCCCCCCCCCCCCCCAATAAATAAAAAACAAAGCTTGTCCATGTTGTGGTGGAAGACTTCCCAGTGCAGTGACTTTTCTGTTCATTAGTGGAACTGGCTGTGCAAGTCAACCACATGAGCTAAGCATTTACCTCCCAGAAGAGGTGGGAATTTGCTGAATCCTAGTAGCTCTGCCCACTTTCCCTTTCCATCCAGGCATCAAGGCATGGATTATTTAACAAACAACCAAATAAATGTTAACAAAGCTAGGAAGAGAGCGAGGGAGAGAAGGAAGGAGAGAGGTTGTTAGGGCTACAGACCTTTCAGCAGCACTTGAGCAAGACAAGTGTGCCTGTTTTTTCTGCAGAGTACAGTTGACAAAAAGCGTGCCAGCCATCATGAGAGCAATGGCTTTGCCGGTCGCATTCACCTCTTGCCAGATCTCTTACAGCAAAGCCATTCCTCCTCCACTTCCTCCACCTCCTCCTCCCCATCCTCCAGCCAGCCGACACCCACCATGTCCCCACAGACACCCCAGGACAAGCTAACTACTAATGAGGTATGTCTTACACCACAGCTGGCTGCTTTCCTAGGGTTCTAGCAAGCATTGCCTGGTAGCTAGTGTGCAAAGGAACTCCAGCCAACCTCCCCTGCTTTTTTGGTTTTATTCTTATGATTTTTTTTTTTCCTGTCACCTTTGTTCCCACCCCCTAAATAACACATTTCAGTTCTGTGTCAGAAGCCCTTAACTCTAGAGCAGTCCCATGCCAAACTTGCCAGTTTACTATTTTTTTGCTTCCTCTTACTGAGTCATTAATTGCATGGCATTCGTTTTCAACTAGACTACTGCATTTTCAAGCCAATACTCCTGGGTTTTGTTGGGTTTTTTGTTTTTTGTTCTTCTTCATTGTTTTATTCTGGGAGCAGGTTAATGGCAGGCAGAGTGCCTCTTTAAAAATGAGTGGTTACTTTTTGGCTTTGGCAGTAAAAGCTGGGCTAGTTACTCCACATGTACAAAGGAGCTGCTTGGGGAAGCTCATCCTTTGGGAAGGGAAGCAGCCATGGAGGGATTTTACTCTTTAAAGCTTGCAACATGGGCTGGGTGAACAAAGCAGATAGTGCCCAGGAGGGTTGTAAAAGCCTGGGGTGATGTGATTTTGGGATAATAAAGGAGGGAGAGTCTTCTTTTTTTTAATTCTTTTTTCCCATGTGGATACTCTGAATAGCAGCTGTGTGAAAGATGACTTTTCTCCACCAGCACTGGTTGTGTCCAGGTGGAAAAGCAAAGAGTTTGCTGCAGGGGAATCTCCCTCTTGCTGTCCTGGGCTGACCCCAGGAAGGTGCCTTCCTGTACTGACCAAGTGCTGGTGGGCAAGGCCAGTCTTTCACATGTCTGTAACCCCTTGGAAGCCAAGGAGATGCACACACAAGAACAAAGGGGAATCGTTGGCTCCTTACCGATCCTAGCAGTCAGTGAGGAGCCCAGTGTGTTGGCTCCACCCATAGTTGGGTGGCCAGCCTGGCTTTTGGGGAGAGCAGGAGTAGTACAAAAGGAGCAAAGCTTGCTGAAAAGAAGCTGCTGCTTCTCAGGGTAGAGCCATCCTGCCATGGAGGCGTGCAAGTGCAGGGAGAAGGTTGCGGTGAGCTGAGCAGACTGATGGCGATGCACGTGTTTACCACAGGATCAAAAATGCTTCTGAACCACAGAGCAGGAGGGTGGGTGGGAGGGTTTCCTCCTGGAAATTTGGTTAGCATAATACATCATTTTCAGCTATGCTTCACTGGTCTTTGATCTTTGCAAAAGCACACTCTTGTAGGTTATAGAGATCTGTTGGTTGATTCAGAGATATGCTTGCTCATTACTTTGATCTAAGCAATAAATAAGCAGGGTTCAGGTAGCTCAGCTTGGGAAGTGGAGACTGTGGCAGTGGCAAAGGAGCCTTTCAGTATTGAGCTGTACAGGGGAGTGATACACTCCTAAGACCAACTGCTATATGTCCTGCAGAGAGTATAGGCTTAGAAAGATCAGAGGTTGAAGGTTAGTTGATGGTGGAAGAGGTGTGTCTAACTATGTTTGCATAAAGCTGAACAAAAAACCAGGACTGCTTGGTATAACTGACCCACATGCATGCCCTTTATAGGTATATAGATAGATCTATAAAAATACACAGGTTTTGGTTTTTCACTTGTCCCACTCTGCTTCACTATGCAACGTTGTCACTGTAATACTAAACTGGCAAGGGTTTTTAAGTCATTCCATTTCCACTTTTAACAGTTCATTGTTTCACTTGTCTTCTTCTTTTCTTTGTGTTTTGTTTTTGGTTTTGTTTCTTCCCCCCCCCCCATGCTTAGGCCACATAACTCAGCAAAGCATCAGTGATTTTTATCCACGACATGTTCATAGCTTCATATCACCGTTTGCTTACACTTTCCACACTAATGAGCCCCTTTGTTCAATACAGGTTTAATCTGTTGCTTTGTCAAATAAAGGTGGAAGAACCTGCTGCAGCTTTCTGGCAAGAGGCTCAGGTCAAACAGAATAGGGAGAACCAACAGTAGTGGGCATTGAAACATAAGCCATCGTAGAAGTGAGCGCTCGATCCCAGATGGTTCTGATTTTTGTTGCACAAGCCAAGAGATCAAACTTCATCATTTCCTCAGCTAGCTCCCTTTAGGACATGCTTCATCAATCCCAAAGTTGTAGGCAGTGGACAGCTTGCAGATAAGATAGTGTCTATACATTTAAGGAGGTGGTTTGAAATGAGAGACATTCCCTTGCTCTGTGCCTGATTATAGTGGCCAGTCCTAAAAGTCTTCGTTAGCAGCCGAGGCGACAGGGATGATGATTTCAGCTCGTTAGGTTTATGCTGTAACGTGTGCAGTCTGCACATGTGTCTAGTTCAGGTGTGGTGCCTGCAGTGCCTTGTCTATCTCTAAAGGAAGGAGAAAAGCTTGGGAAGGCTCTGGTAGCATGATTCTGAAGTGACTTAATGTTGGTTGTTTGTTTTCCGTGCCTTTTGTTGTCATTAATATTAATAAAGTTGAAATTTACATTGCAGACTCAGTCCGCTAGTAACACACTCCAGAAACACAAATCTTCCTCCTCCTTTACACCTTTTATAGACCCCAGATTACTCCAGATTTCTCCATCTAGTGGGACAACTGTGACTTCTGTGGGTAAGTAGCTGAAGACGACAATGGAAAAGAGGGTTCAGTGGCTTCAGTGGCTCTTTAAAGTTCTGGTGAATGTTACCATCCTGCTTTGTATTTGATTTGCAATGGATTGCATAGTTGGTTTCTTTTTCCATTTACATGCCTTACAAAAAAAAACCCCAAACAAACAAATCCCAGACTTGTTCAGTATTCTCAGTTCCTGATGTGGGTTGTATGGGGTAAGGAATATGTATATTATATATGCATTTATATTTATATCTACATATATTATTATATGTAGATAGCTAGAATATAGAGAATATGTAGAATATATATGTAGATAGCTAGCTAGCCAGAATTTGGCACTTGAAGGGTATGACATGCACTCTTCTTTTTTCTTTTCAGTAGGATTTTCTAGTGAAGCAATGAGATCAGAGGCAATAAGGCAAGACCCTACAAGGAAAGGCTCAGTTGTCAATGTCAATCCCACCAATACTCGGCCACAGAGCGACACCCCGGAGATACGCAAATACAAGAAGAGATTCAACTCTGAGATCCTGTGTGCTGCCTTATGGGGTAAGGCAGAGCTCTTCCTCCCTTGCCTCCTGTGCTTCTGGAGTGAGACAATGCCAGTGTGAGCCTGCAGTCTTTGAGAATGTAGGAGGCTGCACCTTGAATCCTGGCTTCAGTTTTTGGCTCCTCGCTACAAGAAGGACATTGAGGCACTGGAGCGTGTCCAGGGGAGGGCAATAAGGCAGGGGAAGGGTCTGGAGCACAGGTGTTATGAGGAGCAGCTGAGGGAACTGGGGTTGGTTAGTCTGAGGAAGAGGAGGCTCAGGGCAGACCTTATCTCCCTCTACAACTACCTGAAAGGAGATTGGAGTGAGGTGGGAATTGGTCTTTTCGTTGGTGGGAATTTTACTATTCAGATGGACAAGATTGTTGGGAGGCTGAGGCCCAACCCTGTGCCTCTTCTTTTCCAGGAGGGCTGCACCACAGTGTATTTCTCCCCATGGGGACCAAGCTCTTACCACTGCTTTTTTGCAATCTTACAAAGAGCATCCTGTTCCCAGCCTCCCTTTTCCAACAGCTCAGACCTCTTTGCAATAGAAGCTTTGGCACCACTTTGTGCCTCACCCCTCCTCCAACATGAGCATGCCTTCTGTTTGCAAACTAATGTTCTAAAAAGCTCTCTGTGGTCTACCAATATCTCACTCTTTCTGAATGCTGCAGTTTGATGTCAGTAGTCACTGTGGGCAGGTCTACATCATGAGATCCTTCAGCCTGCAGGCAGCTGAGACCCAACCAGCAGTGGTTGCACCTGCTTGAAATGAGACTGGTGCTAGCTCAAGCATCACTACATCAGAACATGTGGAGACTCTGCCTACTAACTTTCATCTTTTGGTTTTGTTTCTTCTAGGAGTGAACTTGTTAGTGGGCACTGAAAGTGGTCTGATGCTGCTAGACAGAAGTGGTCAGGGGAAGGTTTATCCACTCATCAATCGGAGACGATTCCAGCAAATGGATGTACTTGAAGGGCTGAATGTCTTGGTGACAATTTCTGGTAAAGTTAACTGTTCAAGATGATTTTTTTTTTTCTACCACATCTGGCATGGCATGGCATGGCAGAAAGCTTTTCTTGGCAGCCTGTGTGTTGAGGGAGGAGTCCTGAATTGAGTGCAGTTGTTGGGTTTTCCATCGTTTCATCTCTCTGAGTCTCCAAGTTTGTGTCTGCAAGTAAATCATTTTCCATACAAGACACTCTGCCTGCCTGTCCCCTGCTCTTCCTCCTGTGGGGTGGCCTTCTGAAATGCTGCTTGGCTTTGGGGGAAATGCCTGGCTTTGGTTGTTCAGGAGTTGGGAGTTGTAAGCTAATGCTTTGAGAAGGTTCTTTAAAAGGACAGTTGTTTCTTCTGCCATGATTGCTTTCAAACTTAGACACTTTTGAACCAAAAATGATTTGCTGCTTGGGTTTAAAGTCACTTTGTGTGTTAAAATCTGTAGAATGGGAAATAAAAGTGATGTGGAGTGACTCTGTGTGTGTGTGTGTTTGCAAGAGGGCTGTACAATGTGTATGTGAGGTGGAAATCACCAGTGTGAGAAGGCAAATGAGTGCAGCTTTTGGCTCTGTCTCTTCCTGGGTGCAACTGCAGATGGCAAAGCAACTGGTGAAGGGTGGTGGGGGGGGTTGTAGTGTTTGTTTTGTGTGAGCTGGTGAAAAACACAGTTTACAAAGCTGGAGGTTCCAGACTCTTTGGCTCCAGGGAGTTATTGCATAAGGTTATCCTGCTGTTAGGCAACTTGATGTGGTGCACTGATAATCTTTCTTCTCAGGTGTCATTCAGCCACTTACCTTCCTTTTGGTTTGAGCTCTTTGTAAAATCAGCCTTTGCTATGCTGCTCCTGGGGGACAGGGAGAGGATATTACATGAGGTTTCTTATGGTGGCCCCTGTGTCATTGCTCAGAGCCACCCAATATTTTGTTGAGGCCCCAGGTCTCCTCTGACTCTACTGGAGAAGCTCTCTGGCTCTCTCAGCACTTGTGCAAAAAGGACACATGCCCAAACAATTTGATGTGTTAGTGGTGTGATGCTGCTCCAGGTCCCAAGAACCATGCTGCTAGCATCAACATGGGACTTTGTCTAGAGCAACCATTTTGGATTAGCTTTTATCAAAGAGGAAAAAAAATGATTCAAGGAGAGTTTACAAACCCACAACCTCCTGCCTGTCCTTTTGCTGTCTGCTGCTGTACATTAAAATGTGAGCTGGTTGAGAAGCCCCAATGGACAGAGCTTGTTCTGCAGCAGCCTGTGTCAACCAAAACCTGGTATCATCCAAGTTGTGTAAAATCTGTTAGCTTGCAGCACAGCCTGCACAGATGAGGAGTGTCTGTGATTCAGTCTGGTGGGGAATTGTTTTAGGTTTGTTTATGTTTGTGTCAGTCACAATCCAGTGCCCTGTCACATCCCTTTCCTTTCTTTCCTTCCCAACTATTGCTTCCTCTGTGGAGACATGCTACATTAACCCTGAAGAGATCAGCCTTTGTCTGTCCTCTCTCCTGTGTTTTGTGGGAGGTTGCTGAATATGAGGCAGGAAAGAGTTATCACTGGCCACTGAGAGGTAGGGCTGGGGGAGCATCCTCAGGGAAACCAGGATGCAGTTTTGCCCAGGTTCCCTCTTATGTCCCTCTTCTGGCTTCTGTGGGGTGGGTTAGTCTGAGGAAGAGGAGGCTCAGGGGCAGACCTTGTCTCTCTCCACAACTACCTACAGGGAGGTTGGAGCCAGATGGGGGTTGGTCTCTTCTGCTGTGTTACCAGTGACAGGACAAGAGGATGTGGCCTCAAGTTGCACCAGGGGAGGTTTAGATTGGATAGCAAGAAAAGAATTCTTTCCAGCAAGAGTTGTCAGACATTGGCCCAGGCTGCCCAGGGCAGTGCTGGAGTCACCATCCCTGGAGGGGTTCAAAAAACATCTGGATGTGGTACTTAGGGCCATGGTTTAATGGCATGGTGGGGATAGGTTGGTGAAAGAGGTGCAGCAGGTTAGGATTTCAAGGGGATTGTCACCTACAATTGGTTTTAATATACACTTCTTGAGTCTGAAAACCTGAAATCAACTCTTCCCTCAATTTATGTCTGAAATACAAAAAAGAAAGCTTTTAATACTGAGATCCTGAGCTGCTGCAGCTGGTACAAGGAAGCTTTGCAGGTCAGAACAGAATAGTTAACTGGTTCTTCTCTTCATACTGATGGCTGGAGCTGTTTTCTTTCTTCTTTCATGACCATAACATTGAGACAAAAAAAAGACCAGATTTTTGAGAGCTGTTTAAACTGACTGATAGAGATGTACAAGCAGAAGGCTCTAATCCTCCCCCACTGCCAATATGAACATTAAGAGCACCATAACTTGTTGAAATACACACACAGGTCCTTTTTTTTTCCACACCAGGCAGCTGTAAGGCAGAGGAATTTCCTGTCTTGTGACTTTCCTTGTGGTCTAGACACTAAAACACAATGGGAACAGACTTGAGCTATTTCTCTGTTGTTGTTGTTGTGAAGAGAATGTTTCTGGTTGGAGAGAAACACCCTGGTGCACATTATGTGAACAACAACAACAACTAGAGATATTTCTGTCTCTCTCCACGTGCTGGGAAGTTCCCATGTGCAGTTTGTTCTGAGTCTTCAAGTCTGACTAAGCTACTGGGGAAGTTAAAGCCATGGAAGTGTCTGAGAGAGAATTTGTCTCCTGGTGGACAAGGACTTGAAATGGTTTTAAAAACAGTTGGTGCATTGTGCAAGCTTTGAGCTCTTCTTCAGCCAGCACTCAGTGCTTTCTGCTCTGGTCTATGTTCACTGTTTCTAAAAGGGTTCTTGTGGCTGTCATTGGCAGTGTTTTCATGGGTGAACCTTTCCTTGCTCTGATTTGAGACTTCTGGGAATATTGTTTCCTGCTCTTGTCCCTTGTCCAGACCTACAGAAAGCTAAGGGAGTGGTGGGGCTTTATCCCTTTATGAAACATGACTTAATAAGTGTGAAGCCAGGCATTACATCAGGCTGCTCATTCACTGCCAGATCTGCTGTCACATTTGTTGTGAGGATAACCAAAGGACAGTGCAATGTTATTTCACATTTCATTTTGTGCTTTTCAAATTAACTAGCAGGTCCAGCATTTGACAAGGAGTCTCCATTTCTGCTTTACCTTTAAGCTCAGTGGACAGAGTTTTGACTTTGAGACTCCCTCCTCCTTTCCTCCTGCCCTTCCCCATCCAAGGAACCACACAAAGATCTTTTCAGTCTGTGTGACTTTGTAATGGAAGGACTTGCAGCTCTGGAGTTCATGGAGCAGCCTGTTAGCAAGCTGTGCCTCCCCATGTGCTGGGACAGCTCCTGAGGAGTCTGCCTCTGGCAGGGGATCTCCTGCCATCAGGGTGGGGGGGTGTTCTGCACCAGTGTGGAGCTGGCCAGGCATAGCAGGATGGTCTCAATACTCAGGCTTCATGTCCTCAGAACCACAGAATGTTAGGGGTTGGAAGGGACCTCTGGAAATCATCTAGTCCAGCCTCCCCTGGCAGAGCAGGGTCACCTAGAGCAGGTAATGATGCTGTATGCCCATCTGAGATGGGCAGCCAGCTGTGAACTGATCCATCTGGAGACATCATGGCCAAACTTAAAAAACAAATGAAAGACATGAGCTCAACTGTCTACCTGGGTCTGGCTGGCAGGCTGCCTGGTGGCACCATCCTGAACAGGTCCTGGCTTTCTGCTGCATAGACTTGGCCAGCTCAGCACTGACTGCAGTACAGCTCAGCTGTCTTCCTCCCAGCACCAAGGGCCATCAAACACTGGCCACCCTCACCCAGCAGCCTTCTTGTGGCTGGTGAAGCACAAAGATGGAGCTAAGCAGGACAGCCCTTGCAGCACAAGGGAAGGAAGGGCTGCTGACAAAGCTTTGAGCAAGCAGCTGGAGTTTGCATGGGCCAGGTGAAGTTCTCTCCTTGCTGTTTCAGGTACTCTACATTTTCCCTTACAACAGAACTGGTGGGAAGTAGTTCAGCAGTGTAGCTGTTGAGTGGTGGTGTTTGGTGTGCCTTTACCCCCAGGGGAATCATGAACAACCTTCATAAAACTTGAGAAGTTTGTGTCTCTGAGGGTGATGTAAGGGATGGAAATATCCTAGTCACTAACTGGGAAGAGTCTGCAAAATACATTTAATCACCAGATTCTTCACTTTTGCTTCCTCCTTTCAAACCAGTCCTATTCTCTTCTGATAGATAATTTGGGGCTTCAGATTCCATCTTGCTGCTCTCCTACTGTTCTGTGCATGAAAGGGCTGCTCTGACTCAGCTGTATGTATGTTTTATCCTGTTGCATGACTCTCTGGTGCTTTTGTTGTGGGAGTAGAACCAAAAAATGTTGCTTGTGTCCTAAGAACCAGACAACCCAAGAGCTGTTCCTTGTGAGGCTTTCATTTTATGTTCATGTCCTGTTACCATCATTGATTATTGGGAAAGCATGTGTTTGGCTGGAACCTGGAGTAAAGCTGTTGTAGATGTGAAAGCTGAGGGAGATCTCTCTGGTTGCAGCAGTTCCTTGTCACTGTTATTTTGGCTTGCTCTGCAGGGCTCTCTGTTTGCTTGGGCAGGGTTTTTTGAACTTCTCTTCCTATGGAGATCAAGTAATCTCTTCCATTTTTGTGGCCAGGTAAGAAGAACAAGTTGAGAGTTTACTATTTGTCCTGGTTAAGAAACAAAATCCTTCACAATGACCCTGAAGTAGAGAAGAAGCAGGGGTGGACGACGGTGGGCGACTTGGAAGGCTGTGTGCACTATAAAGTTGGTGAGTAGTGGATGCAGTGATGATATCATTGGGATCAAAGGTGCCTGAGAAAGGGAACTGCAGTGAGTGACAGCTGCTGGGTTTAAGGTTTGGTTCTATTTCAAGCTGTCTTCTTCATCCCTTGGGGTGAACTTTTCTGGCAGAGCACCAGAAGAGATGGCAAGTTCCTGCGTTAAACTGAATATGGGAAGGGTGTTGAGGTGGGCTCTGAACTGGAGAGGGTGCACATTCCACTCTGTCTCCTTCCCATAGTGGATGCAACTCCCAGGAGAGTGCTAATGTGGGCAGTGAAGGTTGGTAATGTGTCACCACCTCTGTTAGACCCTTTAGGTAGCAGAAGGACTCTTGTCAACCAGCAGCTGTTCTCTTTACCTGGTCTTTTACCACGATGAAATCACATGCTGGAATGGAGTGGAAAAAAATCTTTGTTTAATGTGGATTTTAAAGACTGAGGGAGAAGGAAAAAGAAAAGGGGAAGTAAAAACAAAAAGGAGAGAGAGTGGGAGGAGAAAGCAAGCCCAGCTAGTGCATGAGCTTTGGAGAGACATCTGGGAACAGAAGCAGAGATTTAACTTCAAGATGATTCAGTGATTCCTCTTAGTTCATGAGATTTCCTAATGCTATCTGAGATGCACTGCAGCACAGTTATGGGATGCAGTGTGCTTTCACTAGGCTGGTGCCTTTTGACTGGTTTTAAGTTATTTGAATGGATTTGGCTGAAGAAACTTCCACCAAAACTACTGAAAGACATGTAGCATTCAGTTAGCAGAGTATGCAGTGAGCCTGCTGCCCTGCAGGTGGGGGTAGGAACCAAGAGCTCTTTCTCCTGCTTCCACTTCAGCATGCATATTAATGGACCCTGGGTGTTGCCTTTGATTTGGTTTTCTGCTAAAAGCCAGCTCAGTGCCTTTCCAGTTGTGTCAGTGTGGAGCAGCAGTAAAAGGACTTGAGCTCAGTCTCCTCCTGTGCTGGAAAGACCTTGCTGGTGGGATGTAATCAGTGATGATGGCAGGAAGTGACTGCTGGAGCAGGAGCTTGACCCCCAAAACAATTAATGCTGTGCTTCTCTGGTATCATCCCCCAGGGTGTCAGCAGCATAATGAAGTGGCCTGTTAGCCATACACTAACAGCTAGTGAAAGGAGGCTTTCCAGCAGGGAAGCATCCCAAACAAAGAGCATTCTCTTCCACAGGAAGAGGGCTTTGTTACCCTGGGCTGCAGCCTGGCACTGAACTTCCCTCTGAACCATAGATGTACAGTAGACTTCTTCAGGTAGTGAGAGGCCTCTTTGACAGCTGTGCTTCAGTTCCCAAGAAGGATGAGCTCTGCCAATGCTTGGGTTTGTGGTCTGGAGGCTGCCGCCGAGACAGTTGGCACCGATTGCTTCCTTGTCCCTTTGATGTGACAGGGCTCTGGGATGTCAGGGTGAAGTGGGGTTTATGTATCTTGGTTGCTTCAGGCAACTTTTGGTTTCTCTAAATGAAAAGTTGCTCTTTTGAAACTTCAGATTTGGGTCAATTCCCAGCTAGCACCCAGAGCAAAGAATGAGGATTATCAAAGGTCCCCTTTCACAGATAGGGTGGTTTTTTGGTTGGGTTTTTTTTCAGCTTTTCTCTCTTCCCTAATTAAAAATACCAAGAAGTCTTGTAAGCTAGAGAAGACTGAACAAAAGCTCTGTTTTGTTGTCAGCACAGCTGTGGAGGCTGAGAGACATTTCTTTGTCTTTGAAAAAGTGTCAAGTCCTTTAACACTTCTAGTTCAGTGTCTTGCTTTTCCTGCAGAGTAAAAAGAGAGCAGGCAGGAGCTTTGTCTTCCTGTTGCCTACCAAGAGACAAAAACTGCTTGTAGGCTTCTCCCAGAGTAGGATATCTAAAAGACATTAAAAATAGTATTTGTTAGAGAAATTTCTTCTCACAGCCCTGAGATTTTTCACTCCTGCCACGTTTCAAGATCAGTTTTGGTTGGGAGATACAATGGCAGAAGGTGATGGTGTGTGGAGTTGCCCAGAGAGGTTGTGGAAGCCTCATCCCTGGAAGCTTTGAAGGCCAGGCTGGATGGGGCCCTGGGCAACCTGATCTAGTGGGAGGTGTCCCTGCCAGGCAGGGGGGTTGGAACTAGATGATCTTTGAGGTCCCTTCCAACTCTGATGATTCTCTGTTTCTCAAACTTGAGGTAAAGAGGTTGCAGAAGCCTCCAGAGGTTTCTCAGTGTCATTCAAATAATGATATTTTTTTTCATCTCCTTCTAAAGAGAATGTTTGGAAAGAGGTTCACAAACTTCCACATTTAGAAGTCCCCATGGCCCAGGTGGCAGCTGGAAATGCAGATTCAGCAACACTTCTGGAATGGCCATTTCCAGACTTCATCAGACTCCTGAGAACAGTAATAGCAAACAGAGCTGCTTCTGAGGGTTCATTTAACCAGTTGTTTGAATGCAGCAGCAGAGATCTAAGTCAAGCATTTGTGCATCAGCATGGAATGTCCACAGAATTTATCAGAACTAGTGTTTTTTGGGGGTTTTGTTGGTTTTTTTCCCCCCTTTTAAGAAATGTTTTTGTTTACTTGTTTGGGGTTTTTGGTTGGTTGGGTTTTTTTTTTTTCTTCAAATGAGTTGTGTCAGGCTGTAGGGACAAAGGAGAGTGTTCCACTACCAAACTTGCCTTTTGCTTTTGAAATGATCTTGTGTCTTTTTATTTCTGTTCCTTTTTGGGCTTTTTTTTGCCCTCCTTTCCTCTGGGAAATTTTGCCATCAACTCAAAATAGCTCTGCCAGTGCTGTGGCTGGGACTGCCAATGCACTCTGTCACAGCTAGTCTCCTTTGATTGGAAACATCCCTGTCTGAAAACTAATTTTCTTGTCTTGAATGAGTAAGCACTAGTTAAGTGTAAACCAGTCAAAATGAACATTTTGAATTCCAGTCAAAATTCCAACCATGGTGAGAGATTCATTTATTAGTAAGAGTAATGACTTCTGTGGCACAGATGTCTCAAAATATAGAGAATTAGCAGTCTTTTAAAATGCAGAGTTCCTGAAAAACCTCTAAATGCATCTAAGTAGGGAGAAATATGGTAATTCTATGCTTCCCAGAAGTAACTGAATGACTTTGGACTTACTGCTCAATTCTTTTGGGTTTTTTTTGTTTCATTTCAGTAAAATATGAAAGAATCAAGTTCTTGGTAATTGCATTGAAGAGTTCTGTGGAAGTCTATGCATGGGCACCAAAGCCATACCATAAATTTATGGCCTTTAAGGTAAGTTATATTTCAGGCATGTGTAGGATTTTCTCCTAGCAACTTGCAATTATCCCTGTTACAAAAATACTCTCACATTTTTTGTGGCCATTTTACAAGTTCTTTGGTAAATCTGCCACAAGCTTCATCTTCCATTTAACTGATGAGGGGGTTTAGCTCCAAGAGGCTAATTGTAATTGAGCAGCAACTAATAAAATGACACAATATCACAGCTGCTTCATCTCATCGAGAAAACATGAAGCAGAGAAAAATGACCTGGGTCTCCACCTCTTCATCTGAGCAGAACAAGTCATGAAGTGATGCTCAGCATTGTTGTTTTGTTTTCTGAATGCTACAAGAATGAAGTTAGCTGCCTTGGTCTAATGAGCAGGCTGATTTGCAGACCATCAAAGACTGTCAGTTGTGCAGATTGAAGTCAACACTGTGAGAGTGTCCAATTGTCCTGAGCTGTGGGGAAAACAATGCTTGCTTAAAAAAATAAACCCCAAACAGAGCAGAGAAAGTAAACCCCACAGGAAATAGTTCATAATATCATGTGATGGAAATGCAGCAGGCTGCAGAGGAAGCTGTCCTTGTCCATAACAGACATTTTAGCCTAGCTGGTCTGGTGGTTGGGAGTCAGAGGGGCATGGGAGGGATAAATTCATGAGATGTGCATTAGAGCATGTTTTTGTTAACCCATTGTGGTTCTGAGCAGTAAACTACATCTCATTGGTGGTTGTCTTGCAGTCATTTGGAGAACTGGTACATAAGCCATTGCTGGTGGATCTAACTGTAGAAGAAGGTCAGAGACTAAAAGTGATCTATGGCTCCTGTGCTGGCTTCCATGCAGTTGATGTGGATTCAGGATCAGTCTATGATATTTATCTACCAACACATGTAAGAGTTTCTGCTGGGGTCAGGTGTTTTCTTTCTTTCTGGTACCCCCTCCTTCATTCCCTTGGATAACCAACATGTCAGACTGTCCTTGTGGGTCACTGCCAGAGGCTGGCAGCAGTAAATTGGGTGGAGGGCTCTGAGCAGATACAGCCACCTGTGCTTAGGGGCTCGTGTCTCACTCTCTGTGTCCTCTCCTCATGGTCAGTCTGTCTCCATGGTTGGGAGCTGCCTACTCAAATCTGAGGTGAGCCAAGGTGTCTTTTTCAGGGGTAGCAGCTAAATGGCCAAGTGCAGTGCAAAAGCCCAGCAGAGGCTGCAGGGAAGGTCCAGTACAAAGGACACAACAGCTCGCTGATGAGATTCAGCAGGGTTGGCAAAGGCCAGGTGGCCTTAGCTGCCAAGGTTTCCTCTTGTTCATTATGCACAGAGGTGTCAAATGGGTCTGCAGTGTGGGATACACCTCTCAGTGCATAGATCTGAGCTCTGCATCTAGCTTGCTTGCCCCAGGCTCCCATTCTGCCCATGGAAAGAAATGAGCACTCCTACAGAGAAGTCAGTCCTACTCTGGGTTTGGAGATCTGCCTTAAGATGAGAGCACTTGTGCCCCAGGGGTTTAAAGGTCTGTGTTGTCACTGTGTGTAGGGTGTCTCACTCAGGGGGGAGCAGAGCTAGCACTTCTAAAGTGAGAGAAACCCTGATCTCCTCCCAGCCAACATGAAAAGTCACCCAACCCTTTCTCCCAATGCAGACTCTGAAGTAATAAAACAAAAGGTCTCTTGTTCTCTTCTGTCTCTGTAGATCCAGAGCAGTATCCAACCTCATGCAATCATCATTCTCCCAAACACGGATGGGATGGAGCTGCTGGTCTGCTATGAGGATGAAGGAGTTTATGTCAACACCTATGGAAGGATAACCAAGGATGTGGTTCTGCAGTGGGGAGAAATGCCAACCTCAGTTGGTAAGTTGCCTCTGGTGAACCATAAGCATTCATGTCATCAGGGAGCCAGGAGTGTGTGCACATGGGCAGAAGGAAGGTGCATCAGGTTTGGCTTCAGATTCAGAAGCAGCAATACTGTAGTGCTCCTGGACAAAGCAGAGAGGAATCACAGAATCAGTAAGGTTGGAGAAGACCTCGAAGATCATCAAGTCCAGTCACATAGATCTGTTCTGTGCTGAGTTTTTAATACCAAAATCCAAACAAGCAAGTTGGGAAGTTCAGGAATGAAAAACTCACCTTTGTGAGCTAGAGAGCCACGAAGTTGTGGAAAGCTTTGAGTCTAAAGACACATGGGGTAGCAAATGGGGAAGATACTGTGATATATCTTGGGTATCTGACTTGATGTGTTTAATTCACCTGCAGATTGCTCAGCTGTCCTAGCATGATAATTCTCTCTCTCACACACACAGAGTTATTAAATTTGGAAGAGACCTCCAAGATCATCAAGTCCAACCCTCAACCTATCACCCCCATGCCACTAAACCAGGTCCCTAAGTACCACATCTAGATGTTTTTTAAACCCACATCTCTCCAATGCAAAATAAAGTAGTTTTGAGAGTAGGAGCAATGAGTTTTGAGAGTAGGAGCAATGAGTGTAGTAAAGCACATACCAGGATCCCTCTTACTGCCTGTGCTGCTGTATTCCAGTGCTGAGCAGAGGTGGCATGGGCTGTGGTCACCCTTCCTTCTGTAGGGCAACCACATGGCACTCCAGGTGCTTTGGAATGGATGCAGGTGTTGGAAGGGGACTGCTGATAGATGTCTGAGCAACCTGAAGATGAATGGAGGAGGAAATTTAAAGAAGTTTCATGCCCAGCACGTTCACCCTGTGGTGATGAAGTCTTGACTAGATGTAAAAGCAAGCAGGATAACAGCACAGCCTGCAGTGCTTGGGAAATAAGTGGCACTGAGGCAGCTGACACCATCTGAACATCTCAGCTGACAATTTTTGGAAGCTTTTTGGCCCAGTTACCACTAGTGACATATTTCAAACCAAGCACATTTCCAGCATGCCAGTGTGTGCAGTGTTGTAGATGTACCTTATTCTGTAGTAGACAATTTGATCTGTTTTCACTGAAAATCAATATGAGAAAATGCTGTGAAAGGGAAGTGCTACAAAATAGAGTATTTCTTAATTCTGCTATTCTTCTTACTATTTTCTTGTTCAGTATTCATGCAAATCAGAGACAACTGCTTATTCTTCATTAAGTTCCCATATGTTCTTTTTGGCAGCATCCCTAATACTATCCATCAGCTTGCTCTTTAAATACACCTTTTCACAGTGCTGAGGGCTTTCTCCTTTATTTGATTATTTTTTACTGCTATCAAGAACAGATTATTTTTCCTCATGCTACTACTAATCTCTTTCCCCCTAGTGACACTCTAAGGAAAAATGCTTGGGGTTTTGTTTTATTTGTGCACCAAGGGAAAGGGATCTGACAAATAATAGTGTTTCCACTTGGAGAGCTGACTCTGAACCTCTTTTGGGATGTACAGAATGCTTTTCAGTCCAGTTGGCTTCCTCTAGGAGATCAGGTTTTTGAAGTATTACTTCTATTAAAGGAAGCCAGCTCTTTTTTTTCTCCCCAGTTTTCCCTTTTCCTCTCCTTTTTCTCTGTTTTTGCTGACAGACTCCTTCAAGGAGGGGGGAAATAACATCCCAAGACACAGAGCTGGTGCTGGAGACATACTGGAGTGAATTAATTTAGTATATTTAAACGTTGGGTTCTGCTTTCTCCTTGTCAACACCTAATTAGGCTGTCTCTTTGCCAAGCTAAGGAGAAAAAAATCCTGTGTGAAAACTCCATGTTCTTTCCATTTAATTGAAGGTTGTAAAGTTCCCTTTGTGTCCTGAGTGCTCAGGGAAGAAGTATAGAACTAACATGGAAAAAACCAGAGGGAAATTAAAAGAAGAAGGTATTTGTAGGCACCGCGAAGGTGCTGAGCACAGAAATAGCACTCTGAAGATGTGTGTGGTTATAATATGGACATGCAGGTGATTTTGCACTTGAGCCTGTTGGGGTATTCCTTTGCTTTTCCAGTTCCTAATGGTGTCTGTTCTCTTCCCCAAAGCTTACATCCGATCCAACCAGATCATGGGCTGGGGAGAGAAGGCTATTGAAATCCGCTCGGTGGAAACCGGCCACTTGGATGGGGTCTTCATGCACAAAAGGGCACAAAGACTCAAGTTTTTATGTGAACGCAACGACAAGGTATTTTCCCCCCCTCCCCAGTTTGCTGCTGAGGTGATAAACATCTGCTTTAACTGGGAACTTGGGTTGGGTTCACCCAATTACAAGATTTTAAGGCCAGGCTGGATGGGGCTCTGGGCAACCTGATCTAGTGGGAGGTGTCCCTGCCAGGCAGGGGGGTTGGAATTAGATGATCTTTAAGGTACTTTCCAACTCTGACAATTTTATGATTCTAACCAAGCCAAACACCCTCCCAGACTCTCACCTCTCTCTGCTCTTCTGTGGGATTGGGAGAAGGTAGAAGGAAGGTGAGAAGACCTCCTAAATGAAGATAAGTAAGGACAGGAAAAGCTGTACATGAAGGCAGGCAAAACAAGGAATTCATTCCCAACCTCCCATTGGCAGGTGGATTTCCAGCTCCTCAGGAAGCAGTGCCTTGATACATGTAGTGCTTGCTTGGGAAGAGAAATGCCAACACCACAGTGTCCCCCCCTGCCTTTCCATTTCCCTGAGCTTTTGTTGCTCAGCGTGATGGTTTATGTTATGGGACATCCCTTTGGTCAGTTTGGTCTGATGTTCTAGTGTTGTCCTTTCCCAGCCTCTTGCCCATCGCCAGCCCCCTGGCTTCGGAGGGCTGAGGAGGCTGGAGATGCTGTGCAAGCATTGTTCAGCAGTAGCCCAAACACAAACCACTAGTAGTAGTTACCACTGGTTTGCCACAAATGCAAAGCCTAGCGCCGTGCAGGCTGCTTTGGAGAACCTCAACTCCATCTCCACCAGACCCAGCCCAGCACTGCAGTTGCACTGTAAATGTCAGGGTTGGTGAAGGCAAATTAAAGCCACTCTTGTCCTCCCTCTTGGATTTACCAACCTCTTCCTTTTGCAGGTTTTCTTTGCCTCTGTAAGGTCAGGTGGAAGCAGTCAAGTTTATTTCATGACCCTTGGCAGGACTTCTCTTCTGAGCTGGTAGAAGCGAGCGGTGGGGCTTTGGCGTGGAATTGCTGACATCCAGAGTCTGAGATCTTCATAACTCGGAATTCTTTTCAACTGGAGTACAGACCTGCACTAGTGCAGCACTCTGCAGTGTAAATGTGTGTGCAGGCATCACCGGTGTGTTAGGTTTCTTTTTGTTTTTCAACGGAGGCTGCGAGGCAGCTGGTGCTGGAAAGATATTGCCGTCAGGTGCTACAACGTCTTTGAGGTTTGGGATCACGCTAGAAAGCTACAAGCTCTTCTTTTCCCTTCAGCTCCAGGATTCCTAGGCTTTGAAGGACTCTGTTTGTTAGTGTTAAAACAGAGAAGGGGGGGAAAAAAGGAAAATAAAGTGGAAAAAAAAAAAAAAAAGGAGGAATAAAAAAAGAAATGAAAAAGACTTAGATGACCATGCTGTTGAGCGGAGAGGAGACAGGCAAGAGAAGGTGAGAAGTGGTGGAGAGAGTCAGGCTGGCTGGGACAAGAGGGCAGATCTAGTCTAGTGATGTTAACAATGTATTTAATTGACATTTCTTTTCTTTTTTTTAATTCTTTTTATTTTTTTTTGTAATGTGACAATATGTGGACAGAGAGGAAGGTGCAGGTTTTAAGAAGTTAATATTTATAAAATGTGAAAGACACAGTGACTAGGAGAACTTCTTCTTGGGGACAGGGAGGGTGGGAAGGGGGCTTGGGGTGGAATTCTTGGGTTTTGTTTGGTTCTTTTTTCTTTTTCTTTTTCTTTTTTTTGTTTTCCTTGTTTCTGCAGTTTTCTTTTGGCCTGGCCAATAATTTTAGTCATTTTTCTGTGTACCAGGTATTGCCTAAAACATGTGCAGATGATAAAAAAAGAAAAGATTAAAAAAAAAATAAGAAAAGAAAAAGAAAAAAAAAATTCATTTTCTATAATGATTCTGTGTTAGGCCAGAACTTGGTTATGTCACAGTATTAGCACTGCCTCAGTTAAAGGTTTAATTTTTGTTTAAACCTAGAAGTGCAACAACAGTTTTACCACAGTCTGCAGTTGCAGAACTAAAAAAAAAAAAAGAAAAAAAAAGGAAAAGAAAAAAAAGAAGAAAAAAAGAGGAAAAAAAAAAAGAAAAAAGAAAAAAAAAGAAATAAAATCCAAACTACATATGTTTATTTTTTTGTGCCTACCTCATTGTTTTTAATGCATAAAATAAAAGAGGTGGTTTAGTTTCTACGTTTTTAGATGAAAACCATTAATGTCTAATTTAATCTTAATACCAAAACTACCAGATGGGAAGGGTTCTGACTGTTATTGCAGAGCAAGTTTCAGCAGTAGGAGAGAAAGTGGTCCCTTGGGGCAGTGGTGGTAGCAGAATGGCAGTGAGACACTGATTAATGTCATTTGCTTACAAATTCAATTCAAACCAGTTTCCTCCTGAACCCTAGTCTGAATTCAGCCTATTAAAACCAGAGGTGTCACTCATCTAACGTGTGGGCTTAGTAACAGGCAGGTAAAAAATAACTAGGCTAGTTCTAATAACCTGTTAAATGTTGTAGGAAACAGTTTTGGGATGGTGATGTTTTTCTTTTTTAAGAATGCAATGCACTAAAACAAAAAAACTCTTTTAAGAATGTAGTTAATCCTGCTTATTCATCAAACCAGTGTATACCTGTGTTTAGATAGAAGATCCCAGCTCTGGCTTGGTTTTTTTTTTGGTTTGTTTGTTTTTTGGTTTTCTTTCTTTCTTTTTTTTTTTTTTTAAGTCAGTTTTATTTTATGACTAAGTTCTGACATTTGTAATAAATGTCTTGAGAGTAATAATTTCCTTAATGGCTACATGTTCATTACTTGAGGAACCTGGAGTGGCTAAAAATCTGCTGGTGGTGTGGAATAATGCACAGTGTCACAATTCAGCCATTTTCCTTTTCTTTTTTTTTTTTGGTTTTGGTTTTTATTTTCCCACTGTATTTGAATTCCTTTGGTGGGGTACTTTGTTGACAGCTGCCTTAAGCTGTTCCTTCAGTGAACAAGCTCTCAGTGTTTCATGGGCTTTGTCTTCTGCTGCGGTTAACCTTCCTTCACGGCATGACAGGTAGGGCTTTTTGAACACGCGTCCTTCCCGTTCGCTCAAGTCGCTGACTCCCACAATCCATGATGAGCCAAGAGCATTGAGTGTGCAAAGCTCAGACTCCACAGACCCTTCTTTTGGTGTCACACCTGACTGCTGTCAATCCTTCAACCCCGCTGGGCGTTGCTGCTGAAGACTCTCCCTCGAGCGTCGTAGACGGTTGAGAAGCCAGCGGTCAACGCGTCCCGCCAGCGCACGCGGGTGCACACACATCCCACCCCACCCCTCCAACACTCCCTCCTCACACCCCTCTTTCCCCCTCCCCAAAAACAAAAGAATCAAAACTCAAGAAAGCCTTACATTTGCTGGCAGAGGAATACCTAGAACTATTTTTTGTTTGTTTTTTGTAACTGTATGACTTTTGGATAGCGTTGAAGGTGAAGGATGTGTTCTTTTCAGGCCAGAAGAACGCTCAACCTTTTGTACTCTAATGAACTAGAAGGGGACTTGGAAATGCAACGTGGTGGTAGATGTGGGTGTGATCACACAGCTGCCCTGTAGTGTAGTTTGCTGAAGCTGATTCAGTCGCTCTCAGTCTGCGTGATTTACATCTTCTATGTGGTCCAAAATTAATCTAGTCCTTCAAAAAGCTAATGCTAACTCACCTAGATGAAGATGCTCCAGTACTGTAGGGATGCCCAGCTCATCAATTCGTGCTGTTGGAAGTTTTGAGGCTCCAAGGTGGGGGTGGAATTCTCCTTCCTTTGGTGGGGCTGCTCCCCTGGTACTTCCACAGAAGTGCCCAGAAACATGGCAAGGTAAAAACAGTGTTACAACCCCGCGAGGGCTGCCAGCGTGGAACTCTTCACCCAGTGCTTTCGGTAAGCAAAGAAGAAAAAGAAAAGCTCCTAGGTTTAGTTTTAAGCTTTAATAAGTAATAATTTTCTGTATCTTTAAGTCAAAGTAACCCTAACTTGTATGACTGCAGTGTTTTTATTTTTTATCTTATGCACATGTTATGTTGGAGAAAATGTTTACAAAAACAAGAAATGGTTTTGTTACACTAATGTGCATCACATATTTATGGTTTCTTTGAAAGTGATTTTTGTGGGGTTTTTTGTTTTGTTTTTTTTTGGGGGGGGTGTTGTTTTGGTTTTGGTTTTTTTTTTCTTTTAAAAATTTTTTTTCATAGTAGTAGTAGTACACTTTTTGTGATTTATAACCCCAAACTCTGCTGATTCTAAAGATGCTAAAACAATAACACAAAATGACAAACTGCGTTAAAATGACTAATCGTCGAGCTGCAAAGCAGACTGGTGACAAGGAATACACTCAGCCTTTTTTTTGCAGTGCTATCTAACTTGTCTTCTGTGTATTATGGAAAATTACTGTTTTTTCCCCCCTGTTTTTCCTTAAATAAAGTCAAATTGACACCTATTGGATGTGGAAAGTATTTTGAGTATCTTCTGGCTGCAGAACTCAGGTTGCACATTACCTAGGTGCAGGTATCATGACA
This sequence comes from Galbula dea, assembly GCA_013399015.1. Taxonomy (NCBI): domain Eukaryota; kingdom Metazoa; phylum Chordata; class Aves; order Piciformes; family Galbulidae; genus Galbula; species Galbula dea. The sequence goes on along the minus strand of VWZX01002690.1, from coordinate 610,484 downwards.
AAAGCCTTATTGTCAAATCTCATCATTTTAAAGACTTTGACAGTAGATGTGGGCTTTGCAGGGCTTTTTGGTTGTTACTGTGTGGGGTGTTGTGTGTTTTGGGGTTTTTTGTTGGGTTTTTTGTTCCTTAAAGCCCTATCTCCTGCTGCAGTTACTCTTCTGAGAATTTGTTTTCCTTTGAAAGGAAACAAAAAAAGGTGAGAAGCTTAGAAACATTACTGAGCACCCAGTTGATTCAGAAGTTCTTCTGAAGTTGCACAAAGGGGAGCCTGAGGATGTTGTGAACGTGCTTCCCCACCACACTGCTTTGTTTCTCTGAGCTGGCATTGCTGAGAGCCTGTCGTAAGTTCGGAGTCCTGAGCCAGGTTCTCAACGTGGCATAAAAGCACAGCTCCAGAAAGCTCAGGCTTCCCAAGTCATAAGCCATGAGTATTGAGCAGCTTTGATGCAAAGCTGCTGTTCTGCACCTCCCAGGTTCTTCTTGGCCTTTGTCTGTGTTTTCCCAGTGTGGGCTGTCTGCTTTCTGAAGTGGAGATAAGCACTAGATGTTTCCTTCTGCCCAGGCTGGTCTCTCTGAGAGGAGGAGAAAGTCTGTGTTCCTGGGTTCTTGCCTTTCCTCACCCTTTCATCTGCCAAAGGCATGAGATGTGCTGTAAGTTAAAGAAAAAATGGTTCAGGGTTTCACTTGCTTCCTGTGGATGAAGGTATCTGAAACCTCAAGCCCCACAGCTTTTCCCCTTCTGCAAGTGTAGATAACTGACTGAGCTTCAAAACCTGGTAGGGGCAGCCATCTCCTGGGCAGCCTCCTACTGGCTCCACTCCAGTTGCTGTCCCAGAGCTGCTGGTTTTCTGCAGTCATTCCTGACCTGGTGAAGACTCCTCCCAGTGGAACATGCTTGGCATAGTCGAGCACCTCAGCTAATGATGAAGACAGATGGGAGCTGTTGCTGAAAGCAGCAAGCCCAGGAACATCAAGAGGATGGAGCCAGGCTCTTCTCGACGGTGACCAGTAACAGGACACACAAGCTGGAACACAGGAAGTTCCACCTAAACATGTGGAGACTTCTTTGCTGTGAGGGTGACTGAGCACTGGAGCAGGCTGCCCAGAGGAGTGGTGGAGTCTTCTTCTCTGAAGATACTCAAGAAACATCTGGACACAATCTGAGTCATGTGCTCTAGATGATCCTGCCAGAGCAGGGAGGTTGGACTAGATGACCTCTGGTGGGGTTCCTTCCAACCTCAACCAGTCTGTGAGTGTGTCTGTGTGAGTGAGCTTCACACTGGGCAAGAGCAGAAGCAGTAGAGAACGTGCAAAACCTTCACATTCTTGTGAAGGAAGACACAGTTGCAGTGAAGGAGGAAATAAAATGAGATCATTGGAGCAAATCTCACTCCTCTGTGGCACTTGAGTAGGCAGCAGTGGTGAGAGAGGCCCAAAGTTGTACCTGATGAGAGGAGAAACAGCTGTATGCAGGGCAGAAGAGAGCAAATGGTGCAGCAGCAGCAGATGTGTCTTCAAAATGAACAACTGCAGTAGTCAAACCAGAGAAAGAAATGATCAAACATCACAAGGAACATGTGAAACACTTTCTTTACCAAAGCTTTTCAAGATGCAAGTTGAATATTAGTGGTGAAAAGTGCAGAACACTTCCCTATGAGAGTAACATTGAAAACCTGCAAATTAGTAAAGAGAAGCCCTTTTGGAGGCTTGCTTTACTGAAGAACACACAGTGGAGCATTAGAAGTGTGTAGGACCTTCTCAGAAAGGAGGAAAGACTGGTTTTGTGGGCCACCACTTTGTGTGCAGAGGGCTGGCTAGTCCTTCTGCTTGTGTCTATGTTGTGCTCTGGGATACTGCTGAAAAGAGACTGAAGCTGGGGGAACAACATCCAATGCAAGAAGAGAACCTGTGGTGAAGAGAGCACCTGGCACTTTGTGTTCATTGTGGGACTCTGCTCTATCAAAATGGTCCAAGGCAACAAATTTGCTAATAGCAATGGGACTGCATTTCCAGTGCCCTGTTACCTACCTGTGGGCTCCAGCATCTCAGCCCAAAGTTGTTTCTCTCTTCTTCCAGCACTGCTGAAGAAACACCAGCACTTGTAAGCACTTGTTATGGCCAGCCTGGCTTGCTTGCTGCTGCCTTGTCTTTGCCCTTAAATCCCAAGCAGTCCAGCAGGGAAGGAAGAATTCTTTTGCCATGTAAGGAACATGCTTTGTGGCCAGGATTTCATTCAGGACTCATTCAGGTTGGAAAAGACCTCTAAGATCATCAAGTCCAAGCATTAACCTGTCACCACCGTGCCCAAAACTTCAGCTGCCTGTGAGAGGTGTCCCTTCCCCCCCAGGCTATTCTAGTGCATGCAATGGATGCAAGTTCTAAGAGCTGTGTGTGCCTGGCAGCTGTAGAAATGTTGGCTGCAGCTCTCTTCCAGCATGCAGAAATCCACTGCTGAGCTCCAGCACCCAACTCTTGGCCTGTTTCCAACCCATCAGTGGTGAGAAGGTTGGTTAACAACTCTCTTCCTTCAACATTAAACTCCTCTTCAAGAGGTCTTTTGGCTTTTTTAACATGTTGCAGTGCTGGTGCTGCTCAGGGAGGTGTGGGAACACAGGGCCAGGCCCCAGTATTGCCACCTGAACTGCTCTGGTGGTTACTGGTTGAGGGGATTCAAGGAGAACATCTGGTAATTGCAGTCACTTACTTTTCACTCCATGAGCCTATGACTCCATGCAGCTTATGCTCTGATAAAGGGTAAAAACACAGCTTTAGGCAGCTCTGGTCATCTTGCTCCTTCTCCTGATCTCTCTGGTTTATCTCATTCTTGTTCTAAACAGTAATAAACCAGGGAGAGAAGGAGGGAGGAAGGTGTTTTGCTGTTGAAGGAAACAAATCCCTGACTCAGTAGAGGTTATGCTCATTCCAGCTGAGGAAATGACAGTTTGGGGTTTGGGTTTGTTAGGTTTTTTTTGCTTTGTTAAATTATAACAGGAAATTCACTTTAATGTTTCATTCTCAGACTCTTGTGGTTCTCTCTGGTAAATATGTGGCATGGCAAAGTCAGAGGGATTTGTTCCAGCTGCTGTACACAGCTCAAATTTGACTTGCCCTCAGCATGAAGCTTTTATTGCACAGCCTCATGTTTGTCATTCATCAGTTGGCCATCAAAAGGCATTGTGTTTTATCTGAATATTTGCAGCTCCTAAGCAATTTTGCCCAGGCCATGTCAGCCATGGAGAAAGCTGCTTTTTTGGCTGTGTGAAGAGATTGGAAAAACCCCTCCTTTTGCCTTGGCTCTTGTCATGAGAAGCTTACAGACAGATTTTGGTAGAGCCCCATTGGTGGACTTTGCAAGACTGTAGGCTTGCAAACAGGCAAAGCTGAAAGGCAGAAGGGAGTAAGTGATGTGTTTGGGAGCTTTGAGTGCATCAGGGAGATAGATCTCACATTAAAACCTCTGTTTTCTTACTTTCTTCTCAACCATTAAACCATCTTAGCTCCTTGGGATACCATCTCCCCAGGGGTGACCCAGGGTGTTTGGAGAGGGTTTACTCCAAGTCCTTAAAACCTGGATGCCCTTAGGAATCCTGATTGGCTTCCAGCTGCTGATGCAGGAGTGGTGGGGTCCCCAGGGATGATGGAGGTGCCTCAGATACCTTGGATGTCTGGAAGGGAACTGCTTGCTTGGGTTTAGGTCTCTGAATGACATCAGAGGTTTTACTCCACGTTTGTGATGGTGAACTCCTCAGTGCAGAACTTATCATCCATTGCATGTGTTTGTGTGCTGCCTTGTGGAGCTTAACCAGAGGTGCAGTCATGCAAACCTTCAGGAAAAGGATTAAAGGAAATACATATTGCTGAAAAACTGGAAAATACCAGAGTTTAATGTTCCTTCCTTACAGTTAACCCAAGCACCTCTGAATACTGCTCAGCATTTCATTACATTCATGGACTTTGCTTCAAGTGCCATGCTCCCTCTACAGCAGATGGTCCTCATGGGAGGGAGAAGTGTTCAGAAACTCTTTGTCCTCATTACTTGGGAGCCTTATGCATATCTTCCTTGGTGTCATCTAAAGTGCTCTCCTAAATGATGTCAGCTCAGTATGGTTCACAAACACTAAATTGCTGTGAAGTGAGGGAGAGTTACCCATTAGGAGCATTTTTTTCTGTTGGATGTGTTTTTGGGTTACTCACTCCATCCACCAGCCCTGTATGCAGTGTCTGTGGAATGGACTAGTGCTTTTTGCCCATGGGAAACATCAGCTAAATGGCAAATTGATTTTCTGCTTAAAAAGGCAAAGGCTGAGATGGAGAATGCCTAGCTCCCTGTGATTTTTCCACAGGAAGCACTGTTTTGTCCAGTTGGCCAAATTCTTCACTCCTGACCTGCCCTATGCCTTGCTGTCTTTGCCCCAGCTGAGAGGCCTTCTGTTGCCTTCAAACCCACAGGTCTCAGCTGCAGGCTCGTGGTCAGGCAAGTGCTAGTCATATACATATTTGGGGGAGGTGCTTTGCAGGGATGGTTTTTTGTCAGAACAGCTGAGATTTGGGGTGGGAGAGGGAAGTAACAACAGCTCAGAGACTCTGCCCAGCATGGAAGTCCTGCTTCAGTCCTTTGAGTCCAGCTGGCCATGCCTTCAGCTCACTGAGGGGAAGGAGACCTTGCTGTGGGTGGCTGTTAGTTGGAGAGGGGAGAAGCTGCTTGTTTCCTAAGGAATAACATGTGCCCAGCAGATCAAAGGGAGGTTGAGGCTGAAAAGGAGGTAAAAAAGGTGATTGTGCTAATAAACCAGGGTCTACAGTGGGCTTCCTGCTTTCTAGTCCCTGTTTCTCAAACTTGTCCTTGGAAGATGATTTGTTCACTGCCATTAACCATGGGTCTTCTGCCTAAAAGTGCCAGGTGCAAACCTTAATCTTTCTTTTGTGAAGACAATACAGAACAGATTTTTTTCCCACAAACTCTGCCTGGAGCCTTTTAAAGAGCTGATTCATTGCATCTGCTCCCCACACCACAGCCTAGGGGCAAAAGGAGTAGGTCCCTCTTGTGCTTCTTGTTGTGCATGTGTCTGTGAATCAAACAGACCTTGTTGATGCTTTCACAGACAATGCCTCAACAGTTGTGTCTCTTAACTGAGATTGAGCCAATGTATTGATCCCCTGGGGTCAGCTTGCAGCTGAGATTCATGACAGCAGAATCTTCCTTCCTGAAAGACCAGTCAGAAGGAGGGTCTAGAGAGTGGCTAACAGCTAAACTGTTCCTTCAGGGGCTTTTCCCAGTCAGAAGTACTGTCTGGAAGTGAAATCTGTGAGTTGGGATTCTGCAGGAACTTGGATGGAGTGTAAATGAGAAGAAATCTGGAATTCTCTGCAGCTCTCTGAAGTCAGCTGCACTCCAGGGTACCTCAGGACAAAAGAAAGGTTAATTCAGGTGAACTGTGAGGAAATGGGGAATGCCTTCTACTGGTGGAGAGAGGGTGGGTGTGCTCCATCTTCTGCTCTCTCATTTTTATGCACCCTGTGGCCACAGTACAGCCAGGGATTGCACTGCACCTACTTCCAAACCTTTCTGAGCTCCTGTAAATGCCAAGACAAGAGAGGACCTGGCTCCCACAAACATCCCTGTGCCTGGGAACTGCTGATTTCTGCTCTTGTAGAACAGGCAAACCTCCTTTACCAAACCTTTTGGAGCCACTGCTGATGGGGGACTGGCCAGCCCCTGGCCACAGAGTGACACCAGCAAACACTTTGCTGGCCCTCGTCATGGAAGGTGGTGAAGTGCTCTTAGCTCTGTCTGTTTCTGTGGTCTCCTTCTGTGGAACTGCCACAGTGGGTGACACAGGCTGGGGTGGGGGATCTGCTTTTGCCATTCAGTGACTCAGAGTCCCCATAGGCCAGCTGGAGTGAGCTACTTTGTGCTTGTTTCCTCTGGTAGCTTCACCACAGAGGGTGAGAAGAAGAGCAAGAGGTCACCAAAATGATCAAAGTGAAGCTGTTGAAGTCCTTTTGCCTCACTTCTGTAAACAGAACCAACCCTTTTAGTTTCAGTTTTATTTCTAGGCATGGAGAGCATCATGTTCTCATGCTGCAATGGCTAGAATGGCTCCTAGGTTTTCCTCCCTTTCCTTTGTGATAGCAGCACTGAGTGGAGGAAGAAGTGATTTCCTTGTGCCTGGGAGATGTTGGCACAGTGAGGTCAAATATACAAGAGCTCAAGTTCCTCTCTGGACACCACTAGGAAAGGGAGGAGAGACATCAGGGACTGCCTGCCAGTGGAGCTGGGGTTGAATGATCCCCACAGCTGTGCCCCATAAGCTAGAGGACACAGTCTAGGGAGGCTGGTGAGGCTTTCCACCTGGGGCTGCACCTTGGGGCTTGCCAAGTTGGGTGCCACCAGCTAGGGGCAGATCCTTGCAGCAGATCCTACTGCTCGCTGAGACCTCACCCCACACCTGGCTGCAGGTACTGCAGAAGAAGCAGCAGCAGATTTCTTCCCTCTGGCAACCATGCCTTCAGGGCCTGTAGGACTTTTCAGAAGACTGAGAGGCTTGGGTTTTTGCAGCAGCTATCAATTCTGTCTGATTTGGAGACGTGTTACTCATCCCATTCCTTCTTCTTCTCTGCTCCTTGTTTTCTGCTGTCTGTCCTTCCTTCCTTTCTGTCATACTTCAATTTCTGCCCTCAGCCATGCTTGTCTGGCAGTCTCATGGGATGAAACAACATGCTGGAGATTTTCTCAGTGGATGGATGCAGCTTTACTTCTATCAAAGATGTGACTGTGTGGTCCTGGGGCTGTAGTTCTGCACCTCAGTGTGTCGCTGAACACGTGTCCCATGCAAACCGCCTCAAGATCTGCAGACACCATAGCTTCTAATCAAACAGCTTTGGGGCTTAGATGGAAATTGCTGCAAAGGATAATGTTTGCAGAAAGGGCTGAAGCTGCAGAAGAGATTTTTGAACAGGCCAAATCCAAATGTTGCTTCTAAATTGGCCATCTGTTTGCAAAATGTCTATCAGGCAGTGCTAGAACTCCACGTACGTGACTTGGTTTCGAGTCGCCTGTGGTAAGGCTGAGGCTTGGCTAACAAAGTTTTGTAAGAGCTGTCTTCACTGGAAAGTGGTGTCTTGAGCCAGTGTTTCTCAAACACCAAATGCAAAGGCCTAGAGGTTCCTTTTGGATTTGAAATATGGTGCTCACATTTTGCAAGCCCATTTTGCAAGTTCTTACTCTCTCCAGGAAACACCACTCTTGGGAAGAGGTGACCTTCACCAGAGTGCAGCCACTTTCCTACCAGTAAAGAGCTGAGCTAAGCTTGTGTCTCTCAGCACAGATGCTGGCACACAGGCCAGGTTCTGGTGGGAGTTTTGTGCAATGAGAATGGATTAAGAGATGCTCCAAACTCTGAAGTTTGCAGAGGCACTGGCAGTGAATGTTTTTGTGGAGATTGTAATGGGACAGAGATGGAAACCTCAAGTGTCTCTTTGCCAGGTGAACAACACTGATGCTGTGCAAGTAAATACTTCTAACCACCATGCACAAATTCTACTTTTTCTAGTGTTTTTACCACTCTGCATGCTGCAAGTATCAAATATTTCATGTCTTTTTTTTTTCCCTTCACTTTCTTAGATGACCACATTAAGATAGGCAACCTCTAGAGAGGTTCACATCTCACATAAAGAAGATTTTGTTGCTGTTTAGAATCCTAGAATTGCCAGAGTTGGAAGGGACCTCACAGATCATCTAGTTCCAACCCCCCTGCCTGGCAGGGACACCTCCCACTAGGTCAGGTTACCCACAGCCCCATCCAGCCTGGCCTTAAATGCTTCCAGGGATGAGGCTTCCACAACCTCTCTGGGCAACCTGTTCCAGTGTCTAACCACCCTCATGGTGAAGAACTTCCTCCTAATATCCAATCTAAATCTCCCCTCCTCTAGCTTGCATCCATTCCCCCTAGTCCTATCACTACCTGGCATCCTAAAGAGTCCCTCCCCAGCTTTCTTGTAGCCCCCTTCAGGTACTGGAAGGCCACAGGAAGGTGTCCCAGTAAGAATTTGCCCAGTAAGAATTTTCACCCAGGCCATGGAGCCTGGAGAGCTGCTTGGAGCTGGCATTTTTGTTATCAGTGTGTGGGGTGTTTGTATCCTGCAGCTATGAAGGGGTAGTGAATCTCATCTTGGAAGCTTCTAATGGTGACTGCATTTGTTCTCAGATTCATAAGATTTTGAACATTTAAGCCCACTCTAAAAAGGCCTCCAAGAGAAACAAAATTTCATTTACCCACAGTTAAAAAGCAGTTCCATTAATTCTAGCACTTAGAGCTCCTTAAGTAGGGAGACTTTTTCTGGAAGGGCTTTAGAGGTCACTGCTGCTTTGAGGATTAGTTCAGGTGAACTCCTAGTAATGGGTGGCAGGGAACAACCCTTTTCCAGTAGAAATCCAGTACATTTTCAATGTAAAACCTTAGTCCTTTAGATGGAATGTACTCATCTCCTTAACCCATGCTTTTGAGATCATAGAATCCTAGAATTGCCAGAGTTGGAAGGGACCTCAAAGATCATCTAGTTCCAACCCCACTGCCTGGCAGGGACACCTTCCACTAGATCAGGTCACCCAGAGCCCCATCCAGCCTGGCCTTCAAAGCTTCCAGGGATGGAGCCTCTCTGATGTATTGTGGCAGAAAATTTCAAGAGAGTGAGCTGTTAACCATGCAGACTCACTTGTTTGCTCCTTGTTATTTTTCCTTTCATACTTATCTGAGATTGATGGAACAACACTGCCTGCAGAAGCTGCTGGGAAACAGGAACATTGGGTAAGACTGGAGACATCCTCTTCATTTCTCCTTTAGAGTCTTCTTTCTGTCCCTTCCAAAAAAAAAGCCCTCACAAACCCCAAAGATTTTGTCTAAATGCTATCATTTAAACATGTTAGGAACCCATTCAGTGCCTTAAGAGATTAACATTCTCACTTCATGACACTTGGAAGCTTCACCCTACTTCAGCTGAGTATGGTTTGGGTGTCAGATCCAGCCTGTTTGGAAAGGCAAGGTGCCTGATTTTGCTGAGGGGAAGCAAGTGAGCACCCAAGCACTGGCTAAGCTTTTCTGCTTGAGGCTGAATGCCTTGGTAGTTGGAGTTCTTCATGAGTTGAAACAGATGGTTTGTAGTCCATTTTGCTGTCACTTCCCAGTGAGGTCCCCTTGAGCTCTGGTGACCTTGTCTCTCCAAATCTCTGATCCCCAGCCCTTTTTATATCACTTTTTATAGTTTTATATTGCTTTTTTTATTGCAGGGAATGGATATTGAGCTCCCTTGAAAAGATAATGCAGGGAAATGAAAACATTGCTTAAATAAACCCTGGCTGGAGACCTAGACTCTCTCTGCAGAGAATGCATCTGAACTGGTTAGGTTGCACAACAAGAGCTGGACTTCTGAGTGAGGTTTCCCCCTTATGTGGTGCAGTACTGGGACAGGTGGTCCTGAGGCAGAATGAGATTCAGGTTTTGTCCCCTCCCAGGTTTGAGGTTGTTTGGGCCAAATGTGTCTCATTTTGGCTCCTCTCTATTTAACCTTTTTGCATGAGGTACTTGAGAGACTTCTCAGCCTCAGCTTGATGCTGGTGAGATGAGATTTAACTAAACCCATGGACTGCAGTGGATTTATTTCATCACTGTTAGGAATTGCTTTTCTTTTGAGACATATTTAAAGAGGGTATGGGATCCTTGAAGTGCACAGTGTGTGATGTGTGAGAGGAGAGAACATGCAGCTAAAAACAGCTAGTGAAGTTAGCAGTGTGTCACTGTGCAGACAGATGGGTACCAGCTGAGATACACTCTATGTACTGAAGGAGAAGAATCTACTTTAACTGATCACTGATAACCTTGCAGAATAAAAAAGATCTGTAAAAACCTTCATGAAACCTAGATTTTATTGTTTTTTTCTGAGATAAAAGTGTCCATATTTGGTGCAAAGGGTATGGTTTTCTTTAATATTCAAAGGGAAACTATTCCAGGTTGTTTCAGTCTCCAGTGCTGCTGAAGAACCTCTGGATACATGATAAAATGAATATGTATTGGGTATCACAGCTGGGGAAAGGAACTGTTCTTTTTGGAGCAGGAAAAAGATGGTGCACATTCTTTATGTTGAAGAGTTGATTAAATCTCTCACAAAAACATATCTGGTAGAGGACCAAACCAAAAGTCCAAGACCATCCATTAGAAAACATTAATTGTGTATCATAGTCAATTGGCAGAGTGGAGAGGAGAATCCATTAAAAACAAACAAAAAGTAAAGACCTGGAAGAAGATGGAAGAGCCAGGGCTGAAAGGAGAGGTAAGTGCAGTACTGATGTGACAGATTGCACTGTGTGTCCATGTCTGCAGCTTCCTTCCCTGCTCTCCTGGCATTCATAACATGGTTAGATTTGGCTGGATGTGCAGCCACTGATCCAGTCTTCATCACCTTACCAGCAGCAATCATTATAGAACAGGAGGTTAGATCTTGGGAAAAGGTTCTTCCCCCAGAGAGTGGTGGAGCATTGGAACAGGCTCCCCAGGGATGCACTCATGGCACTAACTCTCAGAGAATTCAAGAAGCATCTGGCCAATGCTCTTAGCCACATGGGGTGACTTTGGGGTTGTCCTGTGCATAGACAGGAGTTGGAGTTGATGATCCCTGTGGGTCCCTTCCAACACAGGAGGTTCTGTGATTCTGTGAGGATGTTCCTTCAACTCTAGCTGCTGGAAGGAAACTCAGTGTAGCATTTTTGTTAAAAATACAATGTTCTGGCTTGACCTTGTGATGTTGAGGAGGTTGTGCTATCACCCAGCCTAGCTAACAAGAGCTCTGAGTCATAGTTAGGGCAATAATTGATGTCCCTGCCATGCCCATTAGCTGCCACGTCATCACTCTCAGCACTCTGGTGTGGAGGGCAGTGATGATGACCAAAGCCATCAAAAGGAAACACTCCTCACATCTAACTATACTGGAGGAATGTAATTTAGTGGCATGGTGAGACTGAGGGTTGAATTTGATTATTTGAGAGGTCTCTTCCAACCTTAATAACTCTGTAATGTAGCTTGGAAGCATCCCCCAGCGTGGAACAAATTGCTTGTCCTATCTTTTTAGGAGGAGAACCATGCAGGTAATGTTGGTTGTAATAGATGTCCTGCAGGATGTCATCATTAGTAATCTGAGCCAAGATTCCCAAACTCCTGTATCCTAGGGACTGCAGACAACAATAGAAAATAAAGATCAACAGGCAATATTAAGACATGAATGTTTGTAATTGCCACGTGGCTTGGTGTCTTCCAAGGATGTCTGTCCAGAAGCAGATTCTAATTCTTAGGTGCTTTCCTCTCATCTCATTCCTCAGCACTGCTGACTTGCTCTAGTTGAAAACTGGACCAACTCAACCAGGGAGAGCTTTTTGGTGGTGAAGTGAGCAGCAAACTTATCCAAATCAAGTTGGAAAGAGGAAGCAAGTTGAAGCCTCTTGATGTGTGGCAACTCTTCCGGAACAGGGCAGGAGCCATGCAATCTGGGGTGGCCCCAGGGACACCAGATCAATGGAGACTTGCCTGGAGATGTTGCCTAAGTAAACACAGTCACAGGCTCTGATTTCACAACCGTGTCTTCCTATGACTTGAGTGCCACTGGGATACTTGAGTGAACTCTGGCTGCCTTCTGGCTACCTCTCTCACCTAGAAAACCTGAGATCTACCCCTTCATGAGCCAGAGGGCAAAGCATGAGGTTTGACATCAACTGGATGTAAGAGCTGACTTGTTTTCAGGCCCTGAGAGGCATTGTCTCTCTCTGCAGCTTCATGCTGGCGCTGGAGCTCCATGTGGTTGCACGAGTAGAGCACGTACAGTACACTGTGTTCTGCAATCCCTGTCCAGGGGTTTCCTTCCACTGTGTCCTGCATCAACACAGATTGCTGGTAAGTGTTGTGTGCTCTGGTCAGCTCTCCCATCCATCACAGCTCCACTACTGTCCTGGATGTTTGCAGGAAACCTGTGCATGTTCTGCACGGTGCCCTAGAAAGCACAGAACATCCTGGGCCTGCTGGTGTTGTTCCTGCAACCTCACCACTACTTTCTGGGGGAAGAACCTTTTCCCAAGATCTAAGCTCCTGTTCTATAATGATTCCTGCTGGTAATTTTGGAGTGGTTTCCAAAAATTCTGCCTCCTTGCATGGAGAAAGCCTCGAGGTGCTTTGTGGTCTTTGCAGGCAGGCATAGAGACATGGTGAGTAGCTGAGTCAGAAGGTAATGAGAAAGATAAAGGCAAGCAGCAGCTCCTACCTCTGGAGATAGGTCAACCAAAAGCAGGCACAGGGGTGCAGTGCTGAGGGGGGATGGGATGGGATGGGGTGGGATGGAAAAATGTCCATGACATCAAAAGCCACTTGCCCAGAGCCGTGGGAAGAGCTTGCTGCAATGGGCTGCCAACGTGAGAACTCCTGCATGGAGATTCTGCTCTTTGCAAATTTTCTGTCTGTTGTTTGCTAACACACTTGGTTGGTGATGATGATGATGATGATGCATGACAGGGGAATGTGCAATGCCACCATAAAGTGCCTTTGCCTGGCACTAAGTGGTAAATGGGAAGTTGTTAGTGACTAGACGTGGCTGGACTTCTGGAGCTACATGGTGCTGGGTTCAGCTGGTAGGAAGAGGATCAAGGGCACAACAGAAAATGTTGTTGCAGAACTTTTAGAACTCATGTTCTTCCTAAGTGTGGTTCTGTCTGTCCTACTTCAAGTACTTGGGTATAAAATTACAAAGTGCCATGCATGTGGGAAACAAGAGTGACACAGAGGATCTGGAGCTGTGTCCCCTACAGCAAGGTTAGATACTTGGTAGGGCAAAGAAGGGTTGGCATTTGGAGGTCAGGGCTTGGAGGCTGGAGGGATTCCAGACTCCTGGAAGCCAGGTGATGTTGCACTCTCTGTGGCATCTATTTCTTTGTTATCCATGTCTTTGTAACTCCTTCTTCCATTCCATCACTGATGCAGAACAAGTCTGTCTTGTCTTATTTGCTCTCAAGCAACTCCTGATGCCAGTCAGGATTGCTGAGCATGGTGACACTAAACACAGGACAAGGACTAAGGAAGAACACCAAGTACAAGTGAAACTTGTGTGTCTTTGTTTCTCTACCACATCCCCTTTCACATATTTTGCCCTGTGTCCTCTACCCCAACCCCCTCCCAACTCCTGTGCTGGTGAATTACACTTCAGGGTGGTGGATCAGGAGAGCAACACCTTGGGTAATGGCATCCACTAAGTGTATTTCATACTTCTGCTTCTTCAGACAAATGTGTGAAATGCAAGGGTAGTAGAACTAAGATAAATGAGAAGAACTACTGCCAGCATTTAATAAATGACTTCATCTTCTTGGTGAGACCAAGGTTTCATTCAGGAACATGTAACACAAATGGAATGGTTAATATTACCCTCCCAGTACACCTACAGGAATACCTGGTCCATAGCAGCTCAATTTTCCCCTCATCATAGGACATCTCTTTGTCACTGATTCTCATAGCTATGGAGTTATTTTTTGCCAACCAAACTGAAGTTCAGCTAACAAAA
>VWZX01002690.1:510334-596866 GCA_013399015.1 Galbula dea | reverse complement strand
CCCCCCCCCAAATCTTGGTCATTTGCTTTTCTCTTTGCTTCTGGAATTCTCTCTTTGCTGGGTTAACTGCTTAAAGCCAGGACCATAACTGATGTAGAGATCTGCTGTTGTCCCTAGTGTTCTGGCTCATGTAACTTCATCCTCCTCAACAGGACACAGTTCCTCCCCTAGCTACTGTTACCATGAGCACTGCTGTGCTTTGAAATCCCTCTACACACTTCACATGCAGGACCCCAGAGCACATGATGTTGCTTCACATAGAAAAAGGCTGATATGAATGATTGCAAGCAAACACTCAGATTTTGGAAATTGGGGCTGTGGAAAAAACCAAGAAAAACAACTACTCAGCAATCTCAGGTTTGCTTTTTTCTGCTATGTCCCTAGTGCCCCTACTGACTCATTGCTTGTGGGCTGAGAAGATGCCATAGCTGTGGGAAATGCCTGCTCACTGGCAGCCTCTCTGGTCAATGTGAGTGACCATCATCCTTTCATGCTTGTCCACATTGCATCATATGTCATGTAGGCTGTGCCCAAGGATGCTTTTCTTCCTTAAATATGAAGCCAGCAAATCCCAGGTCTTTAGAAATCATTTCTTTCTTTCACTAGTCTATGGCTGACTGTGTGCAGCACTAGTGGGGGACATGAAGACCTTCCAGTCTCCCAGGCAGGTATTGCAAACATGGGGATGATGAGTATGGTCAATGCAGGGGAAAAAGCTCCTTGGCCAACCAAAACTCCATTTGTGGTGAGGGCAGGTGAAGCACTTTCTTGTTCCTGGAAGCATTTCTGGCTTCATTACTGCTGGCTTTTTTCTTGTCCCTTGCAGCCTGGTGACTTCTACATGAGGGTCTCCTCCTCCCTGTCCAGTCTAGCTCTTGACAGTGCAGGTGTTCTTCACAGCCTGTCTGGTTTCTTTTGCAGTGAAAGGGTGTGTGGAAACCATAAAAGCTTGTAGCAGAGAGGCAATCTGTAACCAAGCTGTTGCTGCTCTGGCCAAAGGAGCACTCCCTGAGGACAAAGTGCATGTCTCTTGGCCAACCTCCTCCTGTTCCTCCTGGCCAGTCATACACAACTGGTGTATGACAGCACTGATTCCTCTGGATAAGCATGCAAATTCCTGTGTTCTTGACATCTGTTGTGCATTGGGCTAATGCTTCTGTTTACTCTGTCTCATTCTGTCCCATCTAGTTGATGATTCTCAGAGTTGGATAGCTTCAGTTCTTCCCTCTCCATCTCTCTGCTCCCCAAGAGCTCATCTGGGAACCATGCACCAGGACATTAGGAATGATTAAACCCAGGTTTTGCCCCATATCAGTGAGCCCAAGAACATGTGTGGGTGCAACAGTTGCGGTTTGCTTTGCATCTGCTTGCCAGTCAGCTTTCAACACTCAGTGTTTCTTAAGGCCTCACCATCTTCTTCTTGTGTGAAGCAGAGAAACTGTCTCCACTTTTAATCAAGTGTAGCTGGCTCAGCCAAACTGAATAACCAATAGCAAAGTCTGAGTGCAGCTCCTGGATGCCAACCATCAGCAGCCACAGAGCCACTTGGATGATGAGTTCCTGCAGGAGAGACAGCAGAACCTGGGAGTCACTAGAAAAAGCTGGCACCTTAGAGAAATGGTCCTATCCCCACTCCATGATGCCTGAATTCCCATTTCCTCTTCCATGGACTAAGGATAATTAACCTTGTGGAGGCATTTTGAAAGCCTCTGTTGCAAGGAACCTCCAGAATGCTAAATATGACTTGAGATTTTGGTTCTTTTATTAGGATGTCCTAGAAGAGCAAAATCTACCCAAATGTTGGAAGGCAGCTGCATGTATCCAGGGATACAGCAGCCTAGTGAGATGAGCAGTGGATGAGACATATGGGGAATAGCCTGGTCTTCAAGTTAGGAATTTCACAGCTACATTCCAGCATCTTGAGCTGTATAAATGAATCATCAGCACAGTGAAACCACAGGATGACACCAGCTTCCCTAAAAGAGTGGCTCTGTAAATATAGCTGCTGGACTTGCATATTTCTGTTTATAAATATTCAGTAATGACTGACCACAAAGTGAGATGGCCTTCTCAGCAGACAGCTCGTCCCCCTCCCCCAAAATATACTTGTTCTGGCTTTCATGTCTTCCTGAGTTATTTTAAACCAGCCTTTTGCACCTCCAGACATACTATTTTAACTTCAAGTCCTGGTGCATGTGATCAGAACATTTTCTGGGTAAAAGGATAGCCAGGAGAGAGCTTTTCTGAAGAAAGCTGATTAAAAGTATTGATCCTTGAGAGGTGTATCTAAGGATGTTATGCTATCTGCAGATATTTCACAGAATCACTAAGGTTGGAAGAGACCTTGAAGATCATCAACCTATCACCACCATGCCACTAAACCATAGTCCTAAGTGCCACATCTCGATGTTCTTTGAACTCCTCCAGGGATGGTGACTCCACCACTGCCCTGGGCAGCCTGACAACTTTTTCTGGGAAGAAATTTTTCCTGCTGTCCATCATCTGCTTGTATCTTTAATTCTTCATACTGCATTGCAAAGAGAGACTGAATCTCAGCTGTGACACCAAGATGGATGGCATGGAAGGGATGGGGAATCAACCTGTTTGTGATTGACGAGAGATCTGGGAGATCACAGAGGGTTTATGGTGTCCATGAAGAACTTGCTAAACCACAATACATGAAAGCTGCAACTACTTAGCTGCTGACAATGTTGCAGGACACCTTTTATTCCCCATGAGAATGTTTTCTTTGAGGTAGAGTGTGAAACAGTCATGTGAGGACATGAGTGTCTGCAAGCTACCCTTCGTCAGAAAAAAGGGAAATTTAGTCATATATGTAGCAGTCATTTCCCCTTTTTTTGGGAAGTCCAAATACAAATTTCCTCTCTCTGTCTCTGATCTTCACTCTAGGGAAGGAAAGAAAGGTGGGTCTAAAAATGTCATTTGCTTCTGACACAAATCTGATTGGGCAACGAGAGCAAAATTTCCGCTCTGCCTTGACCTAACCTCTATATAAGATCCTCACCAGCAACTCTCAGCCTCACATCTTCTCCTGACAAGCTAGTGGCTGAAAGGCTGCAGAAGGACAGGTAAGTAAATGTGATGGAAATTTGAGAATGGAAAACTCATCTAAAGCTTCAGATTGTGCAGGACTCCTAGGGATTGGTAGATACTAAACCAAAGAGACCAAAGGATAACAGAATAACCACGTAGTTTCACAGGAGAACCATGGGGCTTGTGGTACCACAGCAAAGGCACCAGCACTCTGTCCAGGAGAAGGTTACTGCTCCAACAGCTCCATGCTAATGCTCTGGAAACCCTTGCAGATGGGAGAGACTGTCTATGGGTATGAAACAGGCTTATTGAGCAAGAGGTTGGCTTTGTGGTGTTGTAGAGATGCTAATAAGCTGGAAATAGTTTATTACAGGCAATGTCAGGTGTCAGATATATATAGCTACTGGAATAGGGAGAAGTTGGGATTAAAACTTCATTCCAGGTATAAGCATGATGGGATACCCAGAAGATGCCTGAAGGTGATACACATGACTGTCTCACACTGGTAGAAAGATATTTTTTTGCTTTTGGATACAATTTGAAGGAGTTATCCAGTCATTTAATAGTCATCCTATGGAACAATCACAGTGGTAGGCTAATGTTCATAGAACCATTATGGTTGGAAAGGCTTCTGAGATCATCAAGTCCAACCATGAAATGTATGCAGTTTACATTTCTAGATATAAAATGGAAATAGAACCTTTTACATGCCTATGTGTCCTGTGTTGGGCAGAAATACTTTACATAGAGCATAAACTAGTAGCATATTTGATGTCTTTTTGCCTGTGGTACACTGAGAGACCTCCCAATGGAGTAGCAGCAGCAGCTACAACCTCATGTCAGGGCAGAGAGAGTTGACTGAAGGTGCCTTGCCCATGCCAGGCCATTGCAGATGACAATCCATGAATGACTATCAGCAGACAGTGTTGTTCTCCCTTAGTGACACTGATTTTTAGGCCAAGTTATTCAGGGTTTTCCTCATCTTTTTTTTTGAGCACAGTTGGTAACAGTGTCCACACTGAAAAGTCACTTATGCACAGACATGTGCATGCCATGGGAATCAAAGCTTTTTTTGGACCCAAGAGAAACATTTGTTGGATGTTTTAAAAGCTTGGCTCTGGTTAGAGCAGGAAGTTTGCCTTCAGCCTGATCTGCACTAGCTGGTCTACTTTGGGAGTTATAGCAGGGAAGATAAGTGACACAGGATTTAAGGATGGACATGCAGCCTTGGGAGACACCTGACATGACTGCTGAAGACAGCTGAAGTCTGTTCTGCTGCATCTTTGCTCCTGTGTTCAGCCAGGCTCCCACACCACAGCTAACCTGAAGCATCTGATTTGTGCCTTAGTCACTTCTCATTGCAAAAGGAGCAGAGCTTGATTTTAACATCTGTAGCTGTTGTGCTGAAAAGCCACGGGGACAGCAGCATCTTGTGGTATGTTGCTTGCATCTCTGGAGTGAAAGGAAAGGAGCAGAAGTGTGTGTTTCTGCCAAAGCAGATGCTCTTGTTCTCCAAGTCAGCATGAGCTAGGTGTGAAGAAGCCTTTCTGGTTCCTAAGGGTGAACCAAAGCTCACCAGTTCTGAGTGAGGAAAAGAGCAGTTAACACTTCCTTTAATGCTGAGTGTTTTCATTGCATCTTCTAACTTGTGATAAACTTCTCTGTAGGTTCCAAGACATTTCCCCTTGATTTTCTCCTTCTGATTTCCTCTGGGAAAAAATGCATGGGCTGCTCTTTGTCCTGGTGACATGTACAGCATGTGCTTCTGCTTTCAGACTCCAGCAAGTCAAGAGCACAGGTAAGGAGAAGCTTTTTGTCTGTCTCCCTCTCCTTTCTTTTTGATGTGCCTGGCTGACAGTAATGTAAAAATATCTCTGATTTCTATAGAAAACTGCCCAGATCACACTGTGTTGTTCCAACACTACTATGAGCTGCATGGAGAACCTGTGCTTCTGAAATGCCCTTCCCCCAGATACAAACATCTGGATTTTTCTGCCTTGAGCACTAATATCACGTGGTATAAAAATGGCTCCAAAACAATGATATCAGGAAGAGGTGAAGATCCAAGGATCTGGGCAGAAGGAGACATGCTCTGGTTTTTACCAGCTGTGCTAGAAGACTCAGGAGTCTATATCTGCACCAGAAGGTGGGTACTAAAGGAAAAGCCAGTGGGCTAACAAGAGGAGTACATCTAAAATCTAGTGGCTTGATTCTGAGCTCCAGTTGTGTTCAGACCATGTCTGGAGAAGACAATTTCTTCGATGACTTTAGAAGAGAAAAATGAATGGGGCCTCTTAGAAAGGAAGGAAACAGAGCCAGGAGGAAACCAAGGGTGTCACTCAAGTTCCCCTTGTCCCTGGTGAGTGCTTACCTTCCCCCTCTCTGTCTGCAGGAACTCCTCCTACTGTGCCGAGGTCTCCATCCACCTCACAGTAGTGGAGAAAACAGCTGCTCAGGAGATTGCCTATCTCCAGATCCTCTTCACTTACACCTCTGGAAAGATTGTTTGCCCTGACCTGTTGGATTTTACACCAAATAGGACAAGCCTGGAGCTCAAGTGGTACAAGGTAGAAATTTCACCTTCCTCTTTCTCCAAAGCCTAATCCCAGGACGTCTCCACTTTCTGTTTCTCCTGGACATCATGTTGTTGAAGTCATGAGCACAGCATGATGTACTGGGAATTTGGGGCAGATGTGTATTGGTTAAGAAAGATTCTTTGGGTGGACTCAGCACAGGGTGAAGTGCTCCAGATGTTTTATGCTCTCACAGTCAGTGTAACTCTTTTTAAGGCTAAATTACCCACCCTGACTCCAGGGTTCACTACTTCAGATTGGAGCCTTCTCTGTGGTGCTGTGCTCTTTTCATGGCTTGTCTAGTGAATCTCATCCAGTAGGACCTCCCAGTGATGTTTCCTCTGTGTGAGCTGTTCAGATGGGGTAGCTTTCATTGATCAATTGGGATACAGCCTTTGGAGGTACTAAATCCATCACACATCAAAGCTTATGGTGGTCTCTTGCCTAAGTTGCCAGTCCAGGATGCAGTATCTAGGCTGGCTTCATACAGCAGTGCCTGTGCTGTGGCTGGTCCCACCAAAAAGTCTCTGCTGAGGTTTCCCTACAGAAGTAGCCTGTAACTCACTTGCTTCTTGGGGCTGTTTTTTGAGGCTGCCACAGCTGTCAGAAAAAGCTCTCCTGCCTTCATGGGGAAGAATCATTGCTCCTAGCAGAGCTCCAACCTGTGTGTGAACAGAACCTTAGTAGGGATTTATCACAGTTTATGGGCTCATGTAGGGTGATGCAGCTTTGTGAAAGTCTCCAGGATTAGTATTTGTTTTCAGAGGATTCCTTAGGGTGTTACTCTGAGGGTGTCAGGGTGGAAAGTAGCAGTGCTGTGAAAGCCTTCATGGTTACTAAGATGGTTTCACCTTAGCAGAATGTCTTAGGTGGCTACTTTGACAAAGCCTCAGAGAAGAGCCTATTATACCCTTTCCACCTTAAGATGTGCACTTTCTTGAGAAGTTAAACACATGCATTATGAATATATTAAACCAGTGTTTCATTACACTTCATATAGTTAGCTTCATTTTAGAGATGGACATGTGCTTGAAGAACTTGCCCTCTGCTGCAGAAGTGGAACTGCTCAGATTGCCCAGTGACCTGTTGATAACAAAGAGACAGGGATAAGTGATTTTTGTCATGGGGTACAAGCACACCTAGCTGAGCCATACCAACAGCTGCTGTCCTTTCTCCAGGATGCTCTGCCTTTGGAAGATAACAGTGACAAATATGCGATTCTGGAGGGTGAGGCCTCTCTGATGGTGACTTCTGTGCTACCAACAGATGCTGGCTATTACACCTGCAAGATGTCATTTCCATTTGAAGGTGTCAAGTATGAAATCACCAGAACAATTCAGCTGGAGATTGTTGGTAAATATTGACCCCTTCAAATGTTACAATACTTCAGAAAATCTCTTCTTTGTTAATAAACTCAGAAGAGGAACTCACATGCCCAGGTGACCAAGGAGGACAATAGCATCCTAGCTTGCATCAGCACTAGTGTGGCAGCAGGACTAGAACAGTGATCATCCCTCACTGCTTGGCACTGGTGAGGCCACACCTCAAATCCTGGGGTCAGTTTTGGGCTCCTCACTCCAACAAGGACATTGAGTTGCTGGAGTGTGTCCAGAGAAGGGCAATGAAGCTGGTGAAGGGTCTAGAGGGCAAGTGTTATGAGGAGCAGCTGAGGGAACTGGGGTTGGTTAGTCTGGAGAAGAGGAGGCTCAAGGGAGACCTTCTCATGCTCTACAACTACCTGAAAGGAGGTGGTAGTGAGCTGGGAGTTTGTCTCTTCTCCCAAGTAGCATATGACAGGACAAGAGGAAATGGCCTCAGGTTGCAGCAGGAGAAGTTTAGATTGGGTATTAGGAAAAATTTCTTCCCAGCAAGAGTTATCAGGCACTGGTCCAGGCTGCCCAGGGCAGTGGTGGAGTCACCATCCCTGGAGAGATTGAGAAGATGTGGTGCTGAGGGACATGGTTTAGTGGTGTCCTAGGCAGTGCTGGGTTAATTGTTGGACTTGGTGCTCTTAAAGGTCTTTTCCAACCTGAATGATTCTATGTTTCTATCCTTGGCCTCTCAGCATTGCCAAGGAAAGAGAGACCCAGTGGAGGCTTGCTTTTGGCACTGAGATTCCAACAGCATCCCTCAGGGCTTTGGAATTGGAATGTCTCCCTTTGCCACTGGGTTTAATAATCAAGTGCTTTCCTGGGAGGTGAAAGATGTTGAGCAAAGGAGACACATTTCTATCTATAGCTCTGGGGCAATGCCCAAACCTTCTGTGGTGCCAGCACTGACTCTCTGTTCTCTTCTACTCTCCAGAACAAGAAGAAAGAATTACTCCAATAATTGTCTATCCAACACAAAAGACAACATCATCTGCTCTTGGTAAGGCCCAGCATTATTTTTGACAATGTCTAATCAGGCAAGAATTAGAGCAGGTCCTCTTATGGTCTGATTTGTTGGCATGAATTGCTGTAGTTCTGCTGAGCTTTATTATATTAACTGAGAATTGATGCTGGAGTAGTTTTGCATCTTATTATCTACAAGTAGATGCTGTCTTCCACATAGGAGAAGCTGTAGAAATGCTGTAGGTTTTAGCCACTACACATGTTTTTCTTGCTTTCTTAGTGGCTAAAACCCACACCACCTGCACAGATACTATAATGAATTTGCATGCATTATTGAGCCCTGTGCTTTACATGTGATACAGATACACTCTGATCTGAAGGAGCTTTATCCTCAGCTCTGAGTTACAATAACCAGAGCAAAACTGCTGGCTTTTTGCACAAACACTTTACCTCTGGAGGTTCCAGCTTGAGCTGAATGTCCACACCTCACTTCTCTGGGAGAAGCTACACTGCTGATTAATGCAGTTGCCCCAGAGCAGTAAATCACACAGTGAATCCCTTTTACAGAATCACAGAAGGTTAGGGGGTGGAAGGGACCTCTGGAGAGCATCTAGTCCAATCCCCCTGGCAGAGCAGGGTCACCTGCAGCAGGTTGCACAGGATGGTGTCCAGGTGGGTTTGGAACGTCTCCAGAGATGGAGACTCCACCTCCTCTCTGGGCAGCCTGGGCCAGGGCTCCACCACCCTCAAAGGCAAGAAGTTCCTCCTTCTGTTTAGATGGAACTTCCCATGTTCCAGTTTGTGCCTGTTACCTCTTGCCCTGTCACTGGGCATCACTGAACAAAGGCCTGGCCCCATCCTCCTGACCACCACCCCTGAAGTATTGCCAAGCATTCATCAGATCCCTCCTCAGTCTTCTCTTCTCCAGGCTAACCACCCCCAGCTCTCTCAGCTTTCCCCATCAGAGTTCAAGTCCCCTAATCATTTCTGTAGCCCTTTTCTGTTCCCTCTCCAGAAGTTCCCTGTCCTTCTTGAACAGGGGAGCCCAGAACTGGACCCAAGACTCCAGATGTGGCCTCACTAGGGCAGAGCAGAGAGAGAGAAGAACCTCCCTCGACCTGCTGGCCTCACTTATCTTGATGCGCCTTAGGATGCCGTTAGCCTTTTTGGCCACAAGAGCACACTGCTGGCTTGTGGTCATCCTGCTGGGCTGCAGTACATCAGAAGGAGCTAGACCACAGAAACACAGCTTTGCCTCCTGAGGAATGTGTCTGGTGCAAGAGTTGCTAGCTGTTGCAATGGGAAAATAGTTTGGTTAATAGTGGGAAGGACTGCAAACTGAAGAGTCTTGCTGCCAAGGAGCAAGAGACCAAAACCCATCTGAGGCTTAGCTTTCATTTCAAGGTAGAGGTGCTTGATGTGTGTGGAGATGTTGGTTTTCACCAAGAGAAAGAGTAGGTCTTCATGTGTACCCAAATGGTGGGGGTTTTAATCTTTCTTTTACCAACAGGCTCCACGATGACTCTCCCATGCAAAGTGTTTGTTGGACTCAGCAACCATGGCCATACCCATGTGGGATGGCTGGCAAATGACACCAGTGTGGAGGAGGTGTACAAAGAAAGCAGAGTCAGAGAGGGAGAAAGACAGTAAGTCTGCCTGAAAGGCTTTCCTTCTACATTTGGTTCTAAGCTGCAGTGGTAGAGGGGCTCTCATGGGCAGATCTGAACTGAAGGTGAGAGCTGAGAAGAAACAGGCACTCAAGGAAAAATAAAGAAAAGAAAACAAACCCCAAACCCAGTGCAGGCAAAGTGAAATCAGTTCTTTATCTCTGGTTTTTATTCATGGTACACTGCAGATCAGCCAACCTCAAAGCTTAAAGTTGAAGCACATTGTCATGGGCAGCTGGGCTAACTGCATTGGAAAGCAATGGCAACTGATCCTCCTCAGTGCTTCTCTTATGGCAACTGATTCTCCTAAGTGCTCCTGTTATCTCTCTCCTTGTCCTATGCCAGCAAAATGGCAACACCCTCTCCCTGACACCCATAAGGTTCTTTAAGCACAATGAGACAACCAAAGACTGTTCAGTGGTTTCCTTGGTTTGAGGTTTTTGTTGGGTTTTCTTTGTGTTTTTGGTTTTTTTTGTTGGTTGGGTTTGGGATTATTTGGTTGTTGTTGTTTTGGGGGGGGGTTTCTTTGCTTGTTTTGTTTTGTTTTGTGTTTTAGTTATAATTAGTTTTCCCCTTAGGCTTGTTCTTTTCCACACTAGTGTTAAACTGACTCACAGAGACATCACAGGAGCATTGGAGGGGATTCTGGTGGAAGGCAGAAGCAAGATGTCCAAAGCCTTCTTGCCCTGATCCATTGTTTCTCCCAGTCTTGTGGAGCCTTCTCTCACCTTCCTCATAGCTGCATGCCTCCAGGCTTTTCCAGCTGCCTTATAACTCTATGCTTCAAGGCTTTTCCTGGTAGGAAAGGAGGGAAAGAAAATCTGCTTTCTGTACCTGTGAGATGGGGGTTGGAGCTAGATGATCTTTAAGGTCCCTTCCAACCCAAACCATTCCATGAGTCTATGTCACCTGAGCAGTGCTAACTCACCACATGCTTTGCAACAGTGTGGTGAGCCTGCCAGCAGAAATCTCCTCACTGAGGTCTGTGTCAACCTTCTCCTTTGATGAAGCTGAGAGTGTGCATTTCTTTCAGAGGGGAAATTAGACCTTAATGCCACTTCACAAAGATCAACACACTCACCTGGGTCACAGAGGCTCAACCTATACTGGTGGACAGAACCTGGAAGGTTCTTGGCATCTGGGATACCATTTTTGTGACTAAACCTGGTCAACCACCAGCTAGCACCTTCCCAAAGAGCTCCTGGCCAACAATTTTGATTGAACATGAGGCAGGAACCATTCCCAGCCAAGTCTGGGGATGTGGCAACTCTACACAACCTGGGGAAACAGCAAGTTGAAGGAAGCTGGAAACTTCCTACATGGTTGCTTGTGTGGAGCTCTTGGCTTTGGATGTGACAGACAGGAATGGAGGTGCAGTTTGCTGAGTGAGCACTGGCAGGGTGATGTTCTCCCTGTGTCCTCTTCCAGCTGACAGTTAATCTCAGAAATGAAGAGGTGGTCAGAGAGAAGGAGCTGGGTCCTTCCACAATGCTGTGTGGAGAGCATCAAGAGACATGGAATTCTGCTTGCCTGTCTTCCCTCCTTTTTCTTTAGATTTGCAAGAGGAATGCAGATCTTTTTAATGGAAGATTCAACAAGTGCCAGATGAGTTCTGACTTCTGAGACTCAGATACCTGGAAGACACACAGGTGTCCTCTAAAGCTGAGAGGCTAGTCCAGAAATGAGCAAACAGCCAAGGCTGTTTGTAATGTGGTATTAGAGTGAACACATCCAACAGAGAAAAGGCAGCTTATAGAAGGATTTAACAGGAAATGTTTCTTCTTCTTCCAGAGAAATTGTGGAAAATGGAGAAAACTTCATTGAGGTGCCACTCCTTATTGAGTCAGTCAGAGAAGTGGATTTTTACACAGACTTCACATGCCTGGCCCAGAACACACATGGCTACCAAGTACTGCCCACAAGGGTCAAGCAGGAAGGTAAGGAGTTTGAATGCTCATTGGGGATCATTGTTATCATTATTCTAATGCTAAATTATCATCCAAGCCTTTTATACTGCCAGAGCTATTAGCATGGTTAATTATTACCTGGGCAAAACCTGGTTGTCTCTTTGACCTGTAGGCTTTGGAGCAGTCTGTACACTTTCTGTGGGTCAGTCACTGTCAGTCACAGTCAGATCTGTGCTGCTGTGTCTGTTCTTTGGGTAGAGCTCATGTTTGGATGTCCTTTGTGAAGTGCTGGCTGCAGTGAGGTTGCTGACAAACTGCCATAGGGTGCTGCAGGGCCAGATCTCCTCCAGTTCCTCAACAAGCAGTGAATAATAATAATACTAATTAAAAATAGACAACAGGAGAGTAAAGAGCAGAGTGTTCCTTCTCCTCATGCACAGCCTGCTGTCAAAAACAACAAGAAGTGTCTAAATGATGATGGGTGTTGTTACTTTGGCTCCTAGTGATGGGAAGAGAAGCTCTAAGCTTCAATGAATGTTGGAGAGTGATAGACCATTGGCCAAGAACCAGCTGTGACACCAACTTGAAGCCATGCTGACTCTTTCTTTGTATGATGTTGCTGAATCACCAAAGCTTGCTCACACTCTCTGAGATAGGCACATGAACATCTCTACAGTCTTCATGATGAGTTAGAACTCATGACTCACTCCAGCATCCTATCAGCAGGGAGCTGGATGATGTGCTGCCCTTATCTTCCATGAGCTGCAGAGGCACTGCTCCAGAGGGTGCAGTCCACGAACCAATAGAGGCTGGAATAATCCAAAATGGTTTAGGTGGACACTGGTCTTGGAAATGAGCTGTATTTTGGGGGAAAGCTCAGAGTTTTGGCTTGAGAATTAGGAATTTATAAGCTGCTCTGTATGAGCAAATTGTTCACACCGCTTGAGGGTGCACTACCTCCTCTGTACTCCTTCTCCATGTGGTACTTTCATGTCCTGCTTGGAGTGTCTCTGCTCTCACCACATCGAGATAGAAAGCACCCAGCTGCTCTGAGCAGGGATTGGCAAGAGTCACATACATGCAAAAGGACTGGCATTCTCACCCTCTGTTGTCCAGTTCTTCCCCCCAGATACAAACTAGAGGAGGGGAGATTTAGATGGGACACTAGGAAGAAGTTCTGCACTGTTAGGGTGGGGAGACACTGGAACAGGTTGCCCAGAGAGATTGTGGAAGCCTCATCCCTGGAAGCTTTTAAGGCCAGGCTGGATGGGGCTGTGGGCAACCTGATCTAGTGGGAGGTGTCCCTGCCAGGCAGGGGGGTTGGAACTAGATGATCTTTAAGGTCCCTTCCAACTCTGGCCATTCTAGGATTCTATGATTCCCAGAGCTCTCAGCCAACAGACCTCTTCCTTCCACAGGTGACCAGCCCTGCTGGAGGGTTAACCTGCTGACATCCTATTTTATTGTGATTCCTCTTCTTTCTCCTTGAACTTAGAGAGCTGTGTTCCTGGGTGGGGTTTGGGTTTGTGGGTTTTTACTTGTTTGTTTGTTTGTTTTTAAACATTTCATTTCTTTACTTTTCCAGCTGTTGGCTTGTCCTGGTACATTGCAGTGATTCCCATGGCCCTGGCCTGTGTGATCCTGGGAGGGATTTACATACACAAGTGCTGGAGGAGGAGAGCTGACAAAGGATATGCAATAGCAAAGGTTTAAAACCTCCTGTATTCTCCAGCTGCCAACAGGACACAAGAAAATCCCTCTGGCTGTCTTTCCCATGAGAGCCATTTGAGAGCAGAGATGCTGCTTTCCCTGCAGATGGATGTACTGCAGCTCTTTTCTTCTTCTTGAAGTCTTCTACCATCTGATGAAGTTAGAAATAGAAGTTTGCATTCTTCTGCTGCCTAGATGCAGGAAATCTGCTTCTATTCCTTTGCAGCTAGGCTGCAGATCTGTAGAACTTTGGAACTCTGAATACCAGGAAGGTGCTGTGGATGTGGGAAGGGTAGGAAAAGGGAGGTGCTCTTGTAATTCCAAACAAAAATGGAAAAAAAACCCCTCCTAAGATCTAACCCCACAAGCTAAGAGAGCTTGCTACAGAAGGACTATTCCACACCTGACTGAAAATGTAGTTTTCTTATGCATCCAAACTCATTTCACTTACTTCAGCCTAAAAAGAGCCACGTTTTTCCCCTTTTCCAGAGCCAGCTACAGTTGTCCTGGCAACAGTCCATCTCTGAACTTTTCCACTGAAAATCTGATTTTGTTTTTCACCATTTGGAAGACTCTTTGCTTCACTGAACTGCCTCAGAATATCCCTCCCCCAGAGATAACTCCCTCAACCTAACAGATCATTATACACTGGAGAATTCAGTTCTGTTTTGTCTACCACTATCTTGTAGCTAGAGATTCATAGCAGCTGAAACATGTTAACTTTGCCAAGAGAAGACTGTGGAGAGCTGTTTTAGTGTTTGGAGAGTCATTTGACTAATACAAAATTTTATTCCTGGAAGTGATTGGGCAGATTCCCAGGAATAACCCAGAGTAGTGTCTCTAACCCTTTCATGACTGGCCTGCCTCTCTTTTCTCATATCAGGATAAAAGTCTGGCATAGATTCCCAGAAATAATGAGTCTGCATCACTCTAGAACTGATGCAGCTTCAGAAACCTTGTGTCCTTTAAATCACAGACTCACAGAATGGCTCAGGTTGGAAGGGACCCCACCAGAGGTCATCCAGTCCAATCTCCCTTCTCTTGCAAGCTCACCCTAGAGCACTGTGTCCAGGTGGGTTTGGAATATCTCCAGGGAAGGAGACTCCACAACCTCTCAGGGCAGCCTGGTGCAGTACTCTACCAGCCCACTGTCTCCTCTGGAGGGTTCTCAGCTCTACTGAGGACCAGCCATGGCAAGTCCCAATCAAAAGGAAAAGAGTAGCAGCAACATAAGGAGGGTACATGTGACCATAACCTTTGATTACTTGCTTCAGCCATGTCCTCAGCTTGAGAGCCACAAGTTAATTGAGAGTCTACTTCTTTTGTAAGTAAACAAACAGAATATAACTGTTTCCAGTCACAGTCTGGCCTCCCTAGCACCTATGACAAAGCATATTTGGGAGCCAAAGCAAACAAACAGGATGATTCATGTATCCCACAGTTTAGCAGATGGATGAATCCTCCCTAACCAGGGCCAAACAGGAGCTCCAAGGCTTTGCACTGGTAGCACTGTTCAAGCCCTGCAAGACACAAGCACTGGGAATACCTCCTTGCCCACAAAGGGATCAAGATTGGCACTTCTATGACATTAAAGTGCATTGAAATGAAGTTCCTGTGGTGCCATTTAGGAAATATGGATTGCATGGGAGAATGTAAGGGTGGGTGGAAGAGGGTGGCTTCCCATGGGGAGAGCTGTGGAGTGCTGCAAGGATACTTGGAGAATGGAGAACTTGTGAGAATAGGCAATTTGGAGAGATTTGCTGCCTGGAAAAGCAAAGACAGGCCATGGGAACTGCCCATAAACACATCCAGTGGGACAGTCCAAAAGCAAGAGCATGTCATTATTTCTGCTAATGAAAAAGACTGGGATGAAAAATGCATAGGAAAATGAAGCTGGCTGCTAATCATTCCAGCAGTGAGATCCTGCAAGAGCTTCTCAGCAGGAGAAAAGGCTAGGAAGAGAAATCACTTTTAACCTGGAGCTGGGGAGAGCTATGAAAGGGATTGGAGCTGTGTGACAGCAGGAGGTCTTCCTGCAAGACTGCATCACATCCTTCAGCTTTGTGCTCTTTATTTCCATGGAAAAGGGGCTGGAGAGCTGAACACAAAAAATGCCATCCAAGAGTTGAATGATTGTGTTATTATTTCCTCAGCTGAATCTCCAGTGCCTGTGTTTACAAGCTTGTAAGGGCTGGAAGATCAGAAGAATTAAACAGTGGACACAATTGCTGGATATGGCTTTTTTAGGCATGCCCAAAGTCCTAATCTCCTTTAAACTCTGCCAGAAGATGCCAGCTGCCCCTGGAAAACAGCCTTTAATAAGATTGGGCTTTCTAACTGGAGGGAGTGATCCAGACTCTAAACACGACTGTGTTGTAAGAGATGAGTTAGCTCCTCATGTGACCAAGTGCTTGCATTATGTGGTGAAGAGGAAGAGGTCCTTAAACACTCCTTTTCACTCAGGTCCATGAATGTTGCTTTCTACTTGTTTATTTTACTGCCTGCTCCCTGTGGCATTCACTCTTGGCTGTGCACTGGAAACCACAATGGAGGAAGGTTGTCCCAGCAAGGGGCCTGGGAGCTTCCCAGCTAAGGCCAGCAGGACCTCTCAGACTGCAGGCAAGCAGCAGGAGTGATGTCCCTGTTGGGAATGTTAGGAGAAACAAAGAGCAAAGAGCCCAGTAATGATAAGTGGCAGTGGCATCCAACTGGCAGCCCTCAAAGAGTGCTTCTGGAGATAGAAACCAGCTGCTGGACCATGGCTGCTAGAGCCTTGCCAGAAATACTTTACAATTGATGGAACTACAAGTAGGGATCAGTGCCTGTGCCTGGATTTTTATTGATTATTATTATTTTTAGCTTTTATTATAAAAGCAGGATGTTGGTTTCCCCAAATGCCATCCCCTCCTCTCTCCTTCAATCAGTAACTCAGGTTTTTACTCAACTGTCTACCCACTGGGGCACACTGGTCAAGCAGAGCCAGTCTGAGATTGGGTATAACAGAAGCATAGAATCATGCAGGTTGGAAGAGACCTCCAAGATCATCAAGTCCAACCATCAACCTATCACCCCCCATGACCCTAAGGACCACATCTAGATGTTTTTTGAACCCCTGCAGGGATGGTGACTCTACCACTGCCCTGGGCAGCCTGGGCCAATGCCTGACAACTCTTTCTGGGAAGAAATTTTTCCTGCTATCCAATCTAAACCTCCCCTGTTGCCACTTGAGGCCATTTCCTCTTGTCCTCATCACTCAACAGCTTTGTAGTTTAGATTTAGTGCTTGTAATATTTAATATTGGCATCCATGCTGTTTCTTTTCATTAAGAGAACTAATTAAATCTTACTTTTACAGTGATTTTTAGTGGTGGATCATGGGGCTTCAGCTTTGTTATTCTTAAACCTGGATTATGATGATGCAGTGCTTTGAGGAGGTCTGAGCATGCCACAGCTTGTTTGCACAGGCAAAACATAATCCACAGGGATGGTTCTTGGTCCTAGGTCTCTCCAGGCAGTTGTCTCTTGTTTTTTCACCTTCCTTTCATTTATTATGCTTGTGGCATATAATTCAGCAACTAACTAAATTTCAGGTAGTTGTATACTACATATATATGCAGAGCTAAGGTCTGCCCTGAGCTCCCTCTTCCTCAGACTAACCAACCCCAGTTCCCTCAGCTGCTCCTCAGAAGATTTCTTCTCCAGACCCTTCCCCAGCCTCCTTGCCCTTCTCTGGACCCACTCCAGTGCCTCTGTTCAATAGCTTAAATCCAATCTTTCAAAAACACCTTAATGAACTTGAGTTATTAGTCACAGAGGCCCCAGAGAGCATTTCAGAACATCACAAAGGCTTGGGTCTCCTGAACACACTGCCTGGACCCTGTGGCTCTCCAGAGTTTAAATGCAGTTTTTCAGAGCACTGTTTGCTCTATGGGCTTGGGGAACCAACCACCTCCTGTACCTCAGACCAGATCTGCACAAGTGCAGGAGAAGGAAAGCATCCAACAGTTCTAATTTTAGCCTAGATAAAGCTTATGAGAAGAGTTTGGTTTTGGTTTGTTTGTTGTTGTTTGGGTCTTTTTTCACAACAGAATAAATCTGGTTATCTGCTATGGCAGAATAAGAAAGGGAGCAAAGTTTCCTAAGGTACTCCAACTCTTGCTTATCTGCCATGCCTTTGTGTTTCTCAGGGACACTATCAACCAGGAATATCTGCAGCTAACATTCTTTAGAAGGTTCTTCAGCACATTCCAAGTTTCTTTACCAGGAGGGTGGTTAGGCATTGGAACAGGCTGCCCAGAGAGGTTGTGGATGCCCCATCCCTGGCAGTGTTCAAGGCCAGGCTGGATGTGGCCCTGGGTGACCTGGTCTAGTGCATGTGGCATCCCTGCCCATGGCAGGGGGGTTGGAACTAGATGATTTTTAAGGTTCTTTCCAACCTGAGCCATTCTATGATTCTATGATTCTTTGTACATTGGGTTTGCATGGCAAGATTTGGGCAGCAGGGGCCTGCATGGGTGGCTTCTATGAGAAGCTACTAGAAGCTTCCACCACGTTCAAGAGTGCCAGTGGCAGCTGGCTCCAAGATAGACCTGCTGCTGGCCAAGGCCAAGCCCATCAGCAACACAGGTAGTGCTTCTCTGCTGACATATTTAAGAAGGGGGGAAAAAAACCCCTCTGCACAATGGCAACTTCAACAGGAGAGAGGAGTGAGAAACAGCTCTGCAGACACCATGGTCAGTGAAGAAGGAGGGGGAGGAGGTGCTTCAGATGCTGGAGTAGAGATTCCTCTGCAGCCCATGGGGAAAACCACAGTGAGGCAGGATGGACCTCTGCAGCTCCTGGAGGGTAAGGGTGGAGCAGAGCTCCACCTGCAGCTCAGGGAGGTTGAGGGGGGAGCAGATACACCCCCTGCAGCTCAGGGAGGCTGAGGGGGGAGCAGATACACACCTGCAGCCTATAAGGGATCCCATGCTGGAACAGGTCAATGCCTGCAGGATATTGTGGCCCTGTGGGAAACCTATGCTGGAACAAGCTCCTGGTAGAACCTGGGGACTCGTGGAAAGAAAGAAACCCACCCTGGAGCAGGTTTGCTGGCAGGACTGGAGACCCCATGGCAGGGATCCATGCTGGGGCAGTCTGTTCCTGAAGCACTGCACCCCAGAGAAGGGTCCAATGCTGGAGCTGTTAATGAAGAACTGCAGCCTGTGGGAAGGATTCACCATGGAGAAGTTCATGAAGGACTGTCTCTTATGGCAGGCACCCCATGCTGGAGAGAGGTTAGAGTGTGAGGAGGACTCTGCTGCAGAGGAAGGAGTGGTAGAAACAGTGTGTGATGAACCGACCCCAATCTCCATTTGCTGTTGCCTCATGCAGCTGCTGGGGAGGAGGTAGAGAAAATTGGGGATGAAACTAAGTTCAGGAAGAATTAAAGGTGTGGCAGGAAGGTGGTTTTTAGATGGGGTTTTGTTTCTCATTACCCTTTTCTGATTTGATTTGTAATGTATTAATTTGCCCAAGTTGAGTCTTTTTGTCTGTGATGGTAATTGCTGAGTGATGTCTCCCTGTCCTCATCTCAACCCACAGGCCTGTTGTTATATTTCCTTCCCCCTGTCCTGCTGAGGAGAGGAGTGATAGAGCAGCTTTGGTGGGCACCTGGTGCCCAGCTAGGGTCAAGCCACCACACTTTGCTGCATCCTTTGCAAGATACAATTTCAGGAGCCAGCTGGGTGTCAAAGGATGGATGAAGCACCCATGAGGATTTGGCTGGAGTGATTTGTTTGTCTTTCCACAGGAGCTTTGTGGCAGAGCTTTGATTCTCAAAGGCAACATTCACATTCTTAACATAAATAATCAGTCTTCTCTTGTTCTCCAGTCCCTGATTCACCCTTTACAAGCTTCCATCTTTTGCAGTGACTATGAAAGGTACCAATGTCCTGTATGGTGGAGGATTCACTTCCATGGCTTGGGTCCATCCTGTGCTCTGCAAGGTGAAGAAAATCATGCATCCTGTGTTGAAAGAATGTCTCCTAATGGCTCTGAATCCTCAATTCTTGTATTGCCTAATTTCAGAAGGCTTGATTTTTTTTTTTTGCAATCTTATCTATGTTCTTCAAACACTTTTTTTAGGGAGTTTTTCTGCAATGGCTTTTTGGCTGTTAAAAATCAGAGTGGTAAGTTAATAGTCAAGTCAATCCTAGCTGGAGTCAGAGGGAAGGAGGATGCCAAGGAGAAGGTAGTCCTGCAGTATGGAACACATTGATTGGAGGTGGACACAGAAAAGATCTGCCATTCAAAATTTGGGATTATCATGCTCTTTCTACTGTTTGCTTGGCTACTTTTTCCACCCAGCCTGACCCCTCTGCTACTGTTCATGTCTGCTTCTGACTGCATTCAGTCTCAGTCTCCACCCTGATATTTTTTACATCTCTCCTTCCTGTTTTTTTTGGGGCTAGCTGTCTCTTGGAATTTGGCTAGGAGGAGATAAAACATGAACTCATGCCATATGTTCTCACTCAATCTCTGTGCTGCTTTCCTGGTTTCAGTTGAGAAGGAAAGCTTTTCCACAAACATCTGCCAGCTGATGACTACTTAAACTGGAAAATAGCCCTTTGGTTCCCATAAAAAGGTATTTTTTCCCCCTTGCCTAGGAACAAACCTACTGTTCTTGTTGGAAAGGTGTAAGTTAATGCTTGGAGGCCATTGGGTTCCTGAGATGCTTTTTTCAGAACCTGTTGAGCCCTTTGCATCATTCAGCACTGCATACATAGCAGGTCTCTGCACACACCCAGAGGAGAGGTTGTGTTTGGCTTTGGAATCTAGTCTCTTATGCACATTTCAAAACAGAAGTCATCTCTCATTCTCCATTCTGACTTGCACTAGACCAGCCAGCCCTAGAGACTAAAATACCTTCTTATTCCTCACCTGTCAACATTGACTCCCTGAACTTGCAGCGTGTCTAAGTTCTGCACATCTTGCACCTTGGTCTGTAGATCCAAGACAAGAACAAAACCAATTCCACCTCCTCCTTTCTAGAGTTTTTTTAACTCTTCAGGTCTAATTCTGTGTGTCCTGAAAATCTCCCAAGTGCCTGCAGTTGGATGCTGGTGTGTGCAGGTAAGTGGTGTTGGAAAGCAATGTGCTCCTAGAACTGTGCTGCTCCTTGGGTTTCTGCAGACACTGGGCACCAAGGGGTGGCCTGAAAAGCTGGACTTTGAGACAGCCATAGGTGGTGATGGCTCCTGCCTTTGCATAGTACTTAGGATGCACTACTTCCCTCAGGAAGGAAAAAGACCTAATCTAAGCTGGTTTTTAAGTAGAAAACCAGAAGCATGCCACAGTGTGAAACAGCTAGGGAGAGGCCAGGGAAATGGGAGGGTCTGGACCCGTGGCTCTCATGGTTTTCTTTCCTCTGACAAATAGCTGATGTAGGAGGTAGGCTTACCCCAGGGCATCAGGAGAATTGCTCCCCAGCCCTGATGCTTTCCAGGAAGGTTGCCTGGTTCCATCTCCCTCAGCTTGCTTTTGCCTCTTTCCTGAAGTGTGGTATGGCTTTGCTTCCCTGAGAGGGGAGGATTTGGGAAGGATGGAGAAGGGGTAGCACTTCTTAGGTCTCCTTCCCCAGTCCTTCATGTGAAGGAATAAACTAGCTGTGCCTAGTTCTGTCTGATAGCCTGAAGCCACAAACCCCCAAAAGCTATTGATGGCCACAGCTGCTGATCCTAGCTCTCCCTTTTTGTACAATTGCTTCTGCATTTGGAACTCCCAGAAGATACTCTGTCTCCCAGTCAAGACAGAGTTAAGCATTTGCCAGTGTTGGAGATCTGAGCTATTGAAATGGCTGTTGAGGAGAGCACAGATGATCCAGCAAGTTCTGGGAATGTGTTAGTGGCAACTTTTTCTAGTAGAGGAAGTTAACAGATAAGGGACAGTAATTAAATCTCCTTGAAATTCAATTCAGTCAGAGGTCAGGCTGTGATGTGAGTTATGGGAGCTTACAAAACAATAGCATTCCAAATAAAGGAAGGAAGCCTCACACTGATGTGAAGCAGACAGGTAGGAGGATATCTTTGGAAGAAATTCCAAGGAGTATCCAAGGAACAAGAACACATGGAAGGGACACAAAGCTCATTCCAGACAAGGTGGATTTGCCAAGAACAAAACATGCCTTAGCAGTTCTGTTTCCTCTTTATCCAGGAGAGCTGGAAAAAATTAGGAGTTCTTAAAATGCTTTTTTAAAGTATTCAATTGATGTTAAATTATTCTTAACATTATTCAAATTCTGAATGGAATTATTGCTAAAGAGGGAGCAGGAGTTGCTGTGGATCCCAGCTTTAGTCAAGGGTTTGAAGAGTGCCATAAGTAAGCTAGGGAAGGGTGCTGGAGAGGATGGGAATGTGAGGTTGATGCACAGCTGGTTGGAAAACTACTCCTGGAGTAGTCAGACATGAATTTCTGGGGAGTGGGGAATAGCTCAAGAAAATGCAAATGTAATTCCTGGGAATGGTTTGACTCTAATCTAAACACTTAGCTGAGCAACTTTGGGGATGGACTAGGGAATAGGTTCATAGATTTCTATGTCACATTACACTAAGGAAGAGTGGAAGTGCTCTGAAGACAAAAGCAAAGGTCAAAGTGAGTCTGATACATTGGGGTGATGGTACCTGAGGATAAACCCAAGGAAGAAAATGCTAGGAAAAGAATTTAGTGGCATTTAGGGAATTGAGTAGGCAAGAGCAGCTTTGCAAGGCATCTGGGAAGCAAAGTCAATCTGAAATTGAGTTAGTTAATAATGCAAAGCAGTTGCCCCAGAGGCAATTTGTGTTGACATCAACTAAGAGGATTCTTTCTCATGGAATGCAAGAGGTGTTTATTCTGCTCTCTCCCTGTTGGGAAGAGCTTATCTGGTTTTCAAACTTTGTGGAGTTTTGGACTCCTGTTCTGAGAAAGTGCACAGAAATGGAGAAGAAACCAAAACAGAGTTCCAAGAGGAAGAGTTTTGGAAGAAATTATTTGTTCAGAACAAATGTAAACAATTGAGTTTGTTTAGATAAGAGAAGTCTAAGGCAATATTGATAACATGATAACAGACTTCAAAATTGCAAGAAGATAGCAAACAGTTGTTTACTGCTTGTCCTAACCAGCAAATATGGCAATTTCTT
Organism: Galbula dea; assembly: GCA_013399015.1. Classification (NCBI taxonomy): domain Eukaryota; kingdom Metazoa; phylum Chordata; class Aves; order Piciformes; family Galbulidae; genus Galbula; species Galbula dea. The sequence continues at coordinate 574,465 of VWZX01002690.1, read as the reverse complement.
CAGTTTTGTACAGGAAAATAAACCATTGGCTACTGCATTAGGGAAACTTAGTTCTGGAGTAGGAAAACTCTACAGCCGAAGCAACTTCTTGTACTCAAACTGTGCTAGATGTGGCCAGCAATAAAACCCCAGCCCTGCTCAAAAGCAAGACAGGATTTAGTGTCCTATGTTCTTAGCCATATGATTTAGGTAGTCTTTTGAGGAGCAGTGAGTTGGACTTGATGATCCTTTTGGGTCCCTTCCAACTTGAGATATTCTGTGATTGAACAGTTCAGAAAGTTATGCCCAGAGCTGGAAAGGGAAAATGCCTGGAGGAGAGGAAAGCAGATGGGCAGCAACATGTTCAGGGTATTGATATGTTTAGGTGTTCAATTAGCCCCCTAGGTTGGTTGTTTGGGTTTTTTCCTCTTCACACTGTCCTAGCTTGAAGCCACTTCCCTTCAGAACAAGGACTCTGTGGGTCTGTGAGCTCAGTGGGTAACTTGAACCCAGAACTGAAAGGGCTTTTAGAAGAGCCAGACCAGGGAAGACATGCTGAGAAATTTGGCCTTCCCAAAACCCAGTGGAAACATCTTCAGCAGAAACTGTGCACTTGTTTCCAGCTGGGCAACTGTGGATTATTCTTGTGGGCTGCAATTTGCACCAAATTTATATATAATCTACACTTGAGCAGTCTCACAGCTACTCATTATCTCTTTAGTGTCCCATGTGGGGTCAGAGCTGCCTTCTGTACTTCACTGAGTATGAAGCAAAAGAGAAACTGGTTTGTCTTTTTAGAGACATGCATATTTTTGTGTCTCTTCAGACCTATTTAAAGCTCCTGTCCTTCTCCAGTTTTCCATCCACCCTGCCCTGCCAGCAATGAGAGCCTTTCCAAGAACTTCAGTGAGAAGCAGATCAGCTCTGTAAGCAGAAGCCACACAACAAACATGCAAGATTCACTGGGACACATAGACAGCACTTCCCTGCATAAAGAGGAGCTGTGCAATGAGCCTGGCCCTCAAAACTGAAGAAACCAAGCAAATAACAGTTTTTGGAGGGAATTCTCCCAAAAAGCCTTTGGTTGCAACACATTACAGCTCTTCTTTCAAGCAACTGTTTCTGAGAATTACAAGGAAGCTTTGTGGATGACTTTTCCAGTAAATCCAGTTGACCAGAAGTCTTGCACAAAGAGCTCAGAGCAAACAGGATTCCTGCTGGAGAAGAGCTTGCTGCAGCAGTTCTTGCTTAGGGAAGGGCTAAAGCTTTGGCTCAATAACTAGCACGTGCAGGCAGCTACTGGAAAGCAAATGTTGCTTCCAGTCACTGGGCTAACAGGTAACCATGCTGAACCTGCATGGAGCATGCTGTTTTTAGGAAGGAATGATCCTGGAGGCATAGAGCAAGGTAGAATTGTATTCCCACTCAAAATAAAGGCAAGGCTCCCACTGACTGCAGGCTCCTACCCTGCATGCATATGCACAATGAGAATTGGTCTGGTGGCAGATGATGGGTGTCAAGGAGTTGTGGGACAATAGGACTGCAGAAAAGCAAGCCTTAGCTTGGCTTCTGCTCCCAAAAATGTGGGTTTGGCAGCTTCCCATTTTTCCTGACCAGCCCTTGAGATGCTTAACTAAGTTCTCACTGCATGAAGACTGTAGCTAAAGCAAGAGAAAGCAAGCTTTCTTCCTGAAGGACAGGAGATGGCAGCTCCAGGTAGGCTTTATCTGCTATATCATGGGCTTGTGTACTGCAAAGCAGAGCTTGGGGTTGTTATGGCTCTTTTAAGGTCTTGGTAATTCATACTGGGAGAAGCAGACCAGTCCTCAGGACTCTTCTTTTTGCTCTTTTGTAGGTCACTGTCAAATGAAATAAATGGTGAAAAAGCACAAAGGACTCTTTAATAGGCCCTGCAAAGGCAGCAGCAGCAGCTGGTGCCAGTGCTTAAGCAGTTAGGATCATTTTTGGTTACTTTTGTAGTGCAGTGAGTAAACATTGGTACTTTGGGACTTGGATTAAAGCTGTTCTGACTGCAAGGGCTTTACAAATAAAAGCCAAGAAGTTACTGAATTAGGCAACTTCATAACATGGCAAGTTTTCCTTCACTGGCTGTGGGAGAGGCCAGTGTTGTGGGAGTTCAGCAACATTTTCTGGATTAAAACTTTAGACATTGGGAAAATACCAATCTATTGAAATCTAAACTAATTTAAAAAATGAATTAATTTTTTTTGCCAAATGAATTTCTAGGAAGAACCTTTGCCTAGGGTGTGGGACTCTGTGAATTCTTTCTCCCACAGCAAGTGAAGCATGAGGCTGAATCTCTGACCCCTGCAATTCTGTTTTCTCTTCAGCAGCTAGGATGTTCTTCAGGCTTTTCTGTTGGAAAGCTTGGGAAGCTTTCATCTTCAATGTGCTAAGGAAAGAAATATTCAGCTCTTTGCTATCTTTGCTGAAAGGATTTTTTGGTTTCCTCATGAATTCTTTGGAATTTGGAGTGAGAGCCCACAGGCATTTTGCACTAATTCAGCTGTTTCTCTAGTGGTTGCTCTTCCAGTTCTCCTCCAAGTTCAGGGAGTTGCTGAAGCATGGAGCTTATCACAGAGCTCTTTGGATTTTCTCTCAGCCTGTGCTGATAGGGCAACAAGAAGAAACAATGTTTTCACAACTCACTTGGCCTCTTCAGTCTGGGAATTGATTCAGAGGTTGGAACAGCTGGAACATTGCTGGCACTGACCAGGAACAGCTCCAGTGTGTCACAGTATCAAACAATGGTGCTTCTTGCAACACCAACCCTGGCACTTTGTTATCACTCAGCTGCAGGATTAATGCAATTCACAGCAGAATGGCTTCATTGTGTTCATCACTGAGCTCCAGAAACACCATGAGAATGCTATTTCCATGATGCTCCTGATTTTGCAGGTTACCCTCTTCTTTCTTCTGTCTACCAAGGATTTCCTCCATTATCTGTGGAGTAACAGGGGGGTGATGTCTGTCTTCACCTAAGACAAGCTGCAAAGTCTTGTCACATCTAGCTTGGAACTGCTTTCCTGCTTCTTGAGCCTCTTTCCCTCCCACTCTTGATAGGAGTACTTTAGTCTGCAATTTCATTGCAGTCCTGTAAAGTTAAATATGATGGCATATGACACTGTCTTATTTATGCTGCTTTAGGTCACTGGTGGGGCTAACCTGCCAGGAGAGCCCTCAGGGGGATCCTACCAACACCTGTGCTGGGATCTGGGACTCTCAAGAAGACAAGGAGTGTTCTATGGAATTATTTAAGCCAGCCAAACACATTAAAAGATGCTGTAAGAGCTATGGAAGGGTCTTGGTAAATCTTCTCAGAACTGGCTGATAAAATGAGATTGTAGAAAAATACAAAGTCTTTTTGTGCCTGTGGAAAACTAGGCAAAAACTGTCTCCTCAGTAGCTGTCTGGGCTCAGGAAAGGCACTTTGTCACTGTGACTAGTTCTCTGAAAGCATCAGCTCAGTGATAAGCAGCAGGCTGTTAGCTGAGGCATCTGCTGTGGTTAGGAGAGGACTGGAGATCTTTTCAAGGCCAAGATTCAGTGTAGGGTTAGGTGCTTCAAATAATGCTGAGTGGTTGCGTCAAGCAAGGACACTAGGGTCTTGGAAAGAGCATGTGGTGCTCATCCTCCCATCATCAAGGAAAAACATCCCAGATGAAAGTGTCTCAGCTGTCAGTGGTGTGGCGTGGCTTTGCTAGAAGGCTCTTCAGCTTGGAAATGCTGAGAGAATCCTGAGTCACAAATGGTAATGGGGAAAGTGAGCAGGGAAAGATGCATTCATTCTTGCTCACATACTGAGAGGAAAGTGTGCCTGGCCAAATTATGGAGTGATTAAGACAAGCAGATTAGGGAGAAGCAGCAGAGTGTTCCCTTTTAATCACAGCATGTGGTTAGGATTTAATGATTAATGTGCAAGTCATTTCCATGGGATGTTGTGGAGACAAGAGAGATTAGAAGTTTAAAAAGGGACTAGACAGAGCTATTGAGGGAAAGTTAATTAGTAACTACTGAATATGGGCATGACCTTTTGCTGATGGATGCCTGAAATGCTATTACTGGAAAACAGGAGAGCAGAACAAATACAAACTCTTGTACAAATACCTGCTCTGGCCATAGTAAGAGACAAGAGATGTTCATGGCCCCTAGATTTGACCTTCTATGTCTGTTCTTCTACCACATTGGCTCTAGCAAGTGACCATTTTTATATGTTTGTGTTTTGTTAACACAAGCTACTATGCAACAAATTCAGCTCAATGATTTCACTTCCCTGACTGCTGGACAGAATGAGGATTAGCTTCACTAGAAACTGATAGAGGATCAGCAGGAGATAACATCCTATCTGTGCATACCAGCACAGAGGAAAGTGGGAAGGCAACTCAGTGGAGAGAATCTACCTTAAATATTAAAGCAATAAGTCTGTGCCTGACTCCCAGTGACCCAGTGGACAAATATAGTGAATGAGGTTAAAACAACTCAGTGTGCTGCTTCCTGGTTATCACAACAGAAAGTCTGATGTTCTGCTATCTTCTGAGGCTCCTTAGAGACTTGGCTGGTTGAGTTTCCTGTTTGGACTTCTTAAAGGGTGCAAGCGTAAAAGATGCAGCATAATGAAGGGGTTCTCATCCAGACAGAGCTTTCTAGTCTGCTTTGGCTCTTCCTCAAACACAGCAATAATTTTTAGGAGTCACAGAGGTGAAGGTGGTGTGCTGCCTGAGTGCTGCAGTCCCTGCACTGCCCAAGGCATTTGAATCTTTACCAAGGGAAAGGACTTTTGTCATGGGTTTGATCCTTCTCTTCTTTTAAAGGACCAGCCACAGCTCTGCATTCTGCAGTAGAAGTTAGCCCTGTCACACAATGAAGTAAGGATATAGCTCCTGTTCTGCTGCTGATAAAATGACCTTTGCAGGAGGCAACATTAGTCATTAACATTTGACCTTTTTGTGAGTGTTTCTAGACTGACTGGGTAGCTTTTTAGGAGCTAAACCAGAGCTGTTAGAAGACAGTGGAGCTCTCTTCCTCTTCTTAGACTGGGGATGAGATCTGTGAGCCATAAAGATTCTGATAGAATTGAATTTCTAGTCTCCAGTGATTTCTCACCAGTGAAGGCATAATGTGCATGACTTGGGAACGGGGAGAGGCAGATTAAAGACAGCCTGCCATACTGAGGGATCAATACCTGATAAAGACATCAGCAGGGAGAATAATACCAGACATACCCCTGATATCTGCAGAGGGAAGGTGGCCACATCCAAGCAATGCCAACTGTTGACCAGGTGTTGCTAAGATCATCACATTCCCATGTTTAAATTGTCATTGTAGCACAACCTTACAGCTCTGTTCTCATAATGCACAGAGCAATCCCTTGATTTTTGCTGATGAAAATTCAACCTCCTAAGCAATTAAAACTTCATATTCTGGTTCTCAGTCCCTACCAAACCAGCCACAGGAAGGGTTAAAGTGTGAACTACTTCACACAGTAGAACAACCGTGATTTGGCCAACTGCCTCAACTCTTAACTAACCCTTTCAGACACTCTCTAGACTCAAAAAAGAGGCATGTGCTGTGTCACTCCCTTTAGTTCTGGATTTCTAGGCATTTGTATGGTTGAATCTGAATCAAGGAAGAGTGTCACTGTAGCCCCAAAGTGAGCTTTGTTTTCCATAGAAAGCAAAAGGTGGAGGAACCTTACCATGTACTGCCAACCTGATATGGGTTTAAAGCATGGCTGATGCCTTCAGCTGGACTACAGGGACCCACTCAGCTCTTGGTTGCTGAAACCTCAGGACTAGAGGCAGGAAAGCTGTGGAGGTCTTCACAAAACCAATGTAAAGCAATAATGGGAGGCAGGGGGAAGACAAAAGTGGCTGGAAGCTAGGTTTAAAAGGATTTTCATAAACTGTGTCTTCTGTACAGAAGTCAGCCCATGTTGCTGAGGAAACTCTAAATGCTTAGGCTTACAGTGTGCTCTCAGTTATATAAAAGAGTTTATATTCCAACAAACCAATGGTTTTTTATCTTTCTGTGGCTTGTGTGGTCCTATAACTGTAATATCTTTTGTCTTACAAAATGGTATGTTCTGAAAGCTATGTGCAGAAAGCCCTGCTGCCAGCCCCATGGGCACAGGCAGCACAGAATGATGGCAGTGTCTGAGCCACCTCATGGTGTTTCCAGTTTGATTTTTTCCATTCCAGTTTGGAGGGGGGACTTCAGATCTCTTTATCTCTTGAAACTCCCCCAAATAACCTGTAACAATCTCTCACTTGAGTTGCTTTTTTGACCTAGTTGGTTAACCACAGTTCAGCATCCTGTGGGGTGGCTCTCTCTGGAGGAGGGATTGATGACAGATGCAGATATCTTTGGTGCACTTCTGCTCGTTCATGTTTTGCAAACAAAGTCTCATTTCCTGACCACAGAGTTCTTGTGTAGGAAGCTGTTCTTACTCACAGTTCCAAACCCTCTTTCAGTCAGCTTTATTAGAGAGTGTGGATTCATTCTTGAACTATAGATCACATGTGGTTCTACCTTCTAAATCTAATTCTAGGCTGTGTATCTGCTACATAACTTAACCATTAGCTGAAGTTTGATGGTTATTGTGCTTGAACAGTTTGCAGGATGGGTTTTAGACTGGTCACTATTTTGACCCAGTGGGCTTACAGAAAATGGCATCAAAACAGCAAAGCATCTCCTGCAAGCCTGTGAAATGAGGCTGACCAACAATGCTGTGCTGCTAACCAGCAGGTGCAAAAGTGTAGGTGGTCACCTGGTGGTACTGTGTTGGAAGCAGAAAACTAGAATCCCTGCAGCACTGACACTGTTGTCAGAGCCATCAGGAGCTGGCTGCAGAACAGAGAAAAGGAAGAACAAACAGTCTGCCTTAACCCAGGGGGATTTGGCATCCTGAGAGCTTAAGGCATTTCCTGCAAATGGGGGAGAGGGCATCTGCTGCAGGGACCAAGGACTCCAGACAGCAGTGTTCACCTGACTTACCATCTTCTGGTTTTGCTGAGCAGACACCAGGCACAGAGTCATACTAAAGACACTGAGTGTCTCTTTTCATCTCAGAAGATCTGTGCAGTGGCCTGTAGACATCAAACATTCTTAAGAGTGGCAGCTGATCTTGCCCAGGCAGGTGCTGTCTCTGCCTTGTGACCTTCATAGCTTTTGTGGTTGCTTCTTAACAGTCTGAGCTCCACAAGCTATTCCCACATCTTTTATGTCTTGCTGCTTGTGTGACAGTTTCTATATGCTGGGTAGGATGTAACCATGCACTTGAAAGGATGTCTATGGTGTCCTGCAGAGCTCTTCCAAGACTCCCAGCTCTCTTCTGAGGAGACAGAATGTAGGACACAGAACTGTGGGATGGCAGAAAGTAGTCTTCCTGTGCTCAAACTCTGCCAAACATAGGTAAAACACAAGAGCTACAGAGAGAGATGGGGCTGGGACCCAGACTCTGCCCTTCAGTAAGGCTTCCATGGTTGGGGTGGCCATTGGGCAGGGTTCAGAGATGTTGTGCCTTGAGGGGCATTCAGCAGATGCTGATTTGAGGGCACAGGATGTTAAAAGAACGTGGGAGGGGTGCTGTGATCTGTCTGTATCCTGCTGGAATTGGAGACAGAACAAAAAAGAGCTCTTCTAAACTCCTAAGCACAGAGTGCTCCCACCATGTGGTCTCTGAGTATATTTTCATGTGCAGTTCATAGACTGCAGAGCCAGGATTGTGAAAGAAGGTGGAAAAGCTCCAAGGATGAATAATCAGAGAACCTCAAGCACATGCTGTCCAACAGGAAACTCAAAATCTGCACCCTGAATAAAGCCTGGGGGAGGGAGAGAATAAAACCCAGAGTTTTTAGCTAGGAGGAGAGAAAAATGCATTCAAAGGTCAACTCAAAAAGGCAAAGAAGCTGAACATGGCATTTACCCAATTCTCCTTCAGCCTCCTCTTCAGTGGGGGAGCCAAACCCACATGTGCAGGCTCCAGGGAATCTGTGGGGATGGCAGAGCAGCAAGGGCTGCTTTTTGCTGAATAATGCTCAGCTGTCTTCAGAAGGGAAACACTGTCTCTTTGGGCAAAGTCAGAAGAGATCAGAGGAAATGCTAACTGTACATGAGATGTGAAGGAGAAGAAATGAGATGGAGTCTTGCAAAATGGATCCTCTGCTGATTCTCATTAGTTTTGTTCTTTGGGTTGTGTTCTAGTTCTTCAGTTCACTTGGATTCACAGGCATGGGCATGGAGCTGCAAGCCCTGCAGTGTCTGTACACTCTCTACCTCCACCTCTTGAGATTCCTGCTTTTTCCTGAATGCCAAAAGCCTGCCTGCCCATGCTCTAGATGAGCTTCTCTCTCCCTGTGCACCCACAGGGACTCGAGTCATCCCCTGGAGTTATTTTCAACCTTGAGCAAGCAAATTCCTAACTATGTTTGAAACACAAAAGAGTTTGTTTTATTTTTGTTTAAAAAAGGGGCTTAAAATGATCTGATCTGTCTTTTCCCTGTAAATCTTCCTTGGGCTGTATTTAAGTATGCAGTTCAATATGTAAGCTATATTTTAAAGCCTGTATTGCTGCTGTGTTTTCTGTTTATGTATGATAAGTTTCTGCTAAAAATAGATTAGAGAGACAAATTGTTTACTTTGCAATGTTCAGCTGATGGACTGGAACTCAGAGGCTTTAAAAGGTGCTGGAATAGTTTGGATCCTGGGAAAATGTCATTTCTGGTTCAGCCTGTAAACAGTGCCAAGGGATGACTGCAGTTGCCACAAAGGAGTTTGGCTGTGGCAGTAAACAGCTGAATTTGTTCTGTGCCTGGCTGAGGGCTTTTGGGAATGCACCAGGCTGGGGGGAGATGCTGATCTCATCCTTGCATCTTAGAAGAGCTTTGAACTCAGCCTGGGCTCGGGCTGTGTAGAAAGATTGTGTATTTTTATGGAGGGTACCTGGAGCCCTTTCCAAAAGGACTCTTCTAGCCAAGGAAGGTCCCAACCCATCCTTTCTGTCTGGTTTTAAACCAAAGGCAGAGAGAAACCATACTGTGTTCTGGGAGGCTTGAGCACTGGTGACATCTGACATTTCCTCTTGGGAACATCAGCAATTGCAATTTTAAACCTTCCTCCATGACATTCATGTTTATTTCTCTTCTAATATTAAAATAAAGATGTTTTTAGATGAATATTCACCAAACCTTCCCAGAGGTGCACTACAGGCAATGAACAGGAACTGGAGGCCAAGTTCATAACTCCTAATTAAAAGGGTGGGAGGCAAAACCACTGTCAAAATGTAGGAGAAAATATGAGGTTAGTGAAGAAGCCATTTTACAAGGGTTAGCAGGACACTGATCATTCTGAGGTTGTTAAAAGCTTATTGTGCTGAATGTCTTCCAATGGCTAGCCTCAGCCAGAAAAATGACAAGTGAGTGGTTCATGACCTAGTCCTTTATGTGCCAAAATTCATATTATAGCCAGGATTCATGAATTTATATTGTAATTTGTACTAGCTCTCTGTTAATAGAAGTTTCTTTACAAAATGTAGGAACAAATTTGCAAAAGAAGGAGAAACTAAAATCCAGAAGCAAGTGCAGGGATGCAGTTAAAAGCAGATGTTAGTTCAGTCCCATGGCTGCCCATGTAGTGAGGAACAAAAAGATGACCACAAATGGTTAATTATTTCTGACTTTCATATCCAGACTATTCCTCTCTGGAGATGACTCAAAATTCTCCAACTTTCCTTTATCTCAAGCAGAAAGTCAGGTCAGTGCAGTGACTCCTTTCAGACAGCTCTTCCAGCACCTCATTGGGAAACCCAAGTCAGTCAAGATTCAGGATCTTGAGTGCCTCTGTCACAGCTTTAGGCTTGTCATTTCTGCTCTGTGTGCAGGCCAAGATAAAGTCCTGCTAATGCAGAGGCAGCTTTGCACATGGTATCTTAGTCAGACCTGTTGGAATGTCACAGGCTAGTGTACTCTGTGCTCTCTGGCCCTGGAAGCAGAACCAGGGCTGAGGAGACTTTTTCTGCCTCTTTGAGAAAAAGATTCATTTGGTTTGCTGCATTTAGCATCATCACCATCATTATATTTTTATATAATATATATATAATATATATTTATCATATTGTATTTGCTATTATTTTTCCTCCCCTTGAAGGAGTAGAAACAAGTAAGTCCTTTTTGTCATGCTCTCTGTGTGCTTGTTTAAGATAGATGAAGCTCTTGGCAGGGGGTGATGATGAGGACTTTGGGAGTTTTATCACTTCCTGCCATTTTTCATATTGAACCAAATTACTCCCTTCCTGCTCCACTTTTAAACATCCTGCAGTGTGAACAGACTCTTGGTGCAAGAAACACTGGAGGATTATTATTTTGTGTTTCTTACTGCTTTATTCTGTTGGTTATTTTCTCTGTTGGTGCAAGACAGTGTAACTGCTGCTGACAGCTCATAGGAATAAGGGCATGGCCACAGCTCCAGCTGCTATGGCTTGCCAGCCTCTAGAAGCACTCCTGACATGCATCAACAAACATCAGAAAGGAAAACAAACAACATAAAAATGCATTAATTACCTAATGCTCTTTATTGATTGATTGACTGATTGATTGCTGTATGGAGGGATTTCAAGTCAAAGCCTTTGTTTGAAAGGTTGTCCCATCTCTCTCCCTAACAGCAAGTTCATCCTTTGTTAACCTTCACAAAGGAGGTGATGACCTTATTAGCCAGGCTAGGTGTGGACCACTCGGCCAGTACTGGGCTCTCAAGGCACAGCAGAGATGTTTGCTTGGTGTCTTAGGGTGTGTGTACCCATATGTCCTAGGAGGTGCAAATATCCTCACCAAGTAGATGTGGTGTTTCCTAGCTGGTCTTTGTTTGTCTCCCAAGGCTGAAGGAAGCAGGCTCTGGGGAAGGGTGAGGTGATGCACACTGAGGGAGGCAGCTGCACCAAGGAGTGAAGATGTGCCTGGTACTGCCACTCAGCTGGCAACCTGGGGGCATCTCCAGGCTTCCTTGTCAAGGCAGAGATGTGGAGCACTGAGCCACCTGCTCAGCTGAACAAAGCACCTGTAAGGGAGGTAAATGTTGTGAGAATTTGGGAAATCTTAGGCACACACACTGACAGGTTTTTAGATAGCTAAGGAACTGCTCTCAAGTCCAATGCCATTGCTCACATCTAAATATATGCAGAGCTTGGAAAGAGAGGAAGGTAGTTTGGCAGCATCTCCTCTTTTTCCTTGCCAAACATGAAAGGAGGAGATAAACCAGGAACCTCCAGCACACCTCTTTATTGTTCTGTATTTTTCCAATTGCTTGGAAATGAGGAAGTGCAAAGAGGTAGAGCCAGCACCATCTCAAGGCACTTCAAAACAGCCTTAGCTGCTGGTAATCTGGTACACTCAGTATAAATGACAGTTTCCTACTGCTAAGAGACCTCTAAGTATTTCTAAATTATGCATGGGTTGATAAGCTCTAAGGCATGAAAAGAGAGGAAAAGGATAAGGTGGAGAAGGAAAAGGATGCATAAGGGTTGGGATAATGATAAAGACATTTCAGGTTTAATCAGAACTAGTTGAGTATTAACATAAATATTACCTATGGTGATCTTAGAGGTCTTTTCCATTCCCCCTAGTCCTATCACTATCTGGCATCCTAAAGAGTCCCTCACCAGCTCTCTAGTAAGCCCCCTTCAGACACTGGAAGGCCACAAGAAGGTCTTCTTGGAACCTTCTCTTCTCCAGACTGAAAGATCTTTCTGAGCAGACCTTTGCTCTCCTCCTCCTGGGTTCAGACTACCTGATGCCATCCTTCACAGTTATTTCTTGTGAAATTAAGGTAAGAAGCCATTTGTATGTGAAGTTGGCTCAGCTGTTTGTTCACAGAATCATTAAGGTTGGGAGAAACCTTCAAGATCATCAAATCCAACCTTATTCAAGACTGACCTATTCAAAATGAACAATCAATCTGACCTGTGAGACAAAAGATCCCACAAAGCATTTCACCTAATGGAAGTACAGCTTGTTACTTTAGTAAAGACTCTGTGAAGTGTGCACTTGGGCAGAACTCTTGGCTTACCTAGCACTGGGTAAGGAAAAGCCCAAGAACCCATCTTCAACAGAGAGCACCTCCAGGAAGTCATCACAGCTAAGTCATTGCCTTGGGTAATTTACTGACTCCTTGAAGCCAGTGATCTATAAAAGCCTAGCTCCTGCTTACTAAAAGAGGTCAGTTTCCATCAGTAATTGGGTCAGCTAACCACAAAGGCACCTGTTTCACTTCCTCTGCAGGCAAGTCCTTTGGTGGCTTCAAGTACAGCTTGTGTACTTCATGGCAGTACTTTGAAAAACTCCAGTTACTACTGTGCCTTTCATAGCCATCACTTTCCTTCTGTTCTGTTCTACTCCTCTCTGCCTCAGTTAATTCCTCTTTTCTTTTCATCATCTTAAAATAAAGCTCCCTTTTTAAATCTTTCACATATTCATATCTTAAGTTCAGCTGCTATTTTATATCAAATTTGAAATGGTTTCTTTATTATTTTTTCTTTACAATTTTACCTTTTCCTGTAACTTCTTCAGACAATTTTTTTGTTCCTGCCCATTCTTGCTTATTTACCTCCTATGCTTTGGTTTGCTTCCCTCATAAAGCTACCTACAGATGGCATTTCTCTAGCTGTATCCTCAGTTTTTTACAAGCTCAAATACTCCTTTTTAACCCCTTTTTTACATCAGGTTTAGCTTCCCATTCTCCTCTAATTTGTTTAATCCAACCCCAGTTGTTTCATCATTCTGAGCAATTAGGAACTTTGAAACTCCAATACCATAAAATCCTGAGTGTTGATAGCTCACTGATGAAATGCATTTGAGAAATGAGCTGATGTCAGATGTTAAATGTCAAATTCCTGCTTTTATAGAAAATGGAAAATTCCACAGTACAGAGCTCAGAAGAGGCTTTTGAGGTTTGGTAACTTAGAAACCCAAAGATGCCTTGCTGAATACACCCCACTGCTTTGCAGCTATCAGTGCTGAGCAGCTAGAACAAGTCTGCAGAGCAACAGGACCCTCCAGTCCAGGAAGAAAACTTGCTAAAGAACATTTGTGTTTGCTACTCTACAGTGAAGCTGGACACTACTAGTGAGAGAGAGAAACCTGTTTGTCCTTGGCTGTCCATGTCCACCCTGCAAGTGGGCAGCAGGGTTCAGCCAGCACAAGAGCACAGTGTGACTACACCCAGGCCAGGGGAAAAAGAAGTGAGAAAAGAACTCCTCTCAGAGAAGAAGTTGAGGGATGTGGCTGGAGAGTGGGAGAACTGAGACATGGACCATAAGACTGAGAGTTGGATTAACTCCTGCTAAAGTTAGGTTAGGAGTGAGTGGTTCATACTCTGCTGAGTAGCTTGAAGGAGTAACAGAAAATAGGTAAAGTGGGTAAAAAAGAGAACCTGATAAAGAGAAGAAGGGCTTGAAAGAGATCACAGAATCACAGAATGTTAGGAGTTGGAAGGGACCTCCAAAGATCATCTAGTCCAACCCCCCTGCCACAGCAGCATTCCCTAGACCAGGTCTAGACAGGGAGACTGGTGTTAGGCACTTCTGTAGGGGAGAGTTTGACAGGAGATGGGCACAATCCTTCCTGCAACAACAGAGAAACCCAGAAGTGCCATGAAGGCCAGCAGGGGAAGGTAGGCAGTGGTGGTAGCACTTCAGCCCTGGGCAGGCACCCATTTGCTGTGATGCTGGGAGTGGATTGATCCAAGAAGAGGGCCAACATCCATCTACTTTTTCCAAATGCAAGGCAAGAGGAAGGGAGAAAATGGGTGAAAGGGAGAGCAATAGCTAACAGCTCCCAGCAGCTCTGGATGCAAGGTTAGACAAGAGGAACAGAGTCTAGCTAGAGGCCAGATTGCATGATGTCCTTTAGCAGCATCTCCAGCAGCCCTTGCTAGAGACAGTGCTGGAACACTTTGGTATGGTCCATTTGGGCAAGGCTTTCATTCTCAGATTATCAGCAAGATCACAAAAGGAGCAATTCCAAATTCTTTGTTGCTTATGTAGTCTCAACATTTTTTTTTTCTTTTCCCATGTGTTACCATTATTTATTCCTTCTAGGAAGTCTTTGGCTCACTGAGGAGAGCAAAGGTTTAATGGTAGTTAGGACATTTTTTCTCCCTGGTAATTCACTGAACACCCCTATGCCTTGTTTCTTGACTTTTGTTAAGGTCCAGCTCAGAAAATATTTGTTTCTACATGTATTTCATTTTGGTGCTCTCTGTTTTGTTTATTTTTCATCACTGACTTTGCAGCCAAGTTCTTTTAGCAAACTGAGATCAAGCTATAATTTCAGTCAGGACAATTCTGCTGAAGGCAGTTTTTGCTCTTTATAGATGTTAAACAGTACTGACAAAGAAACCACATATCCCTCAGTAAAACTTAGATATTTCAGGTGTCTTAACATAATAAGTCAGGAGACTTATTATCAGCTAAGCAATAAAAAATAGGGAAGACCAGAAAAAGGTGAGATGCATGAAACTCAGGGACTAGAGGTAGTTTCCACCTCTTCAGAATTGAGGGATGCTCAGCAAATATGACTTGAGGAATGAAAAAGGAACATCTGCCCATGGACCCCCAGCTGCTGATCCTGATATGGGTCACATCCATATTGCCCATGTGGAACCAGAGGTGGGCATGGATGTAAACTAACCTGTATTTGTTGTAGACAAGCAGGGATTTAGCACGCTGTTGGAAGCAGACTGTGAAACAAAGCAATTATTCCATTCAGTGACCTCTTCAACAGAAAACAAACTTGTGACATCTGCAAGTGTTGATGCTACTTTTGTTCTTTGTGACTGTTAGGGTTCTTCCCTTACTGAGTGTCAGAAGGAGAGGCAGGAAGCCTGGCAAACCACAGAATTAAAAGCACAGTGGGCTGGTACCTTTTGGGTAACGTTCCAGTTGCAGGCAAAGCTGCTGTAGTGCTCAGCTGATTGCTGCTGTGCCCTATATTTGATCCAGTAGTCATTATTGCCTTTGTGATACTCCATTTGGGGCTGAAAAACCTCTCCAATGAGAAATTCAAAGAGCCCTCCATGCAAAGTTGCTCTTCCCCTCAGAGTGAGGAGCTGTTTTCCCACTAGTCTGCTTTTTTACCAAGTTTCCAGAAATATTTGCAATCAAAGTTACTCAAATCCATTCAGAAATGTCTAGAATTAGGTTAAAGAACAAAACCCCACTTTGTCTACTCCCCTCTAAAGCCAGGAACAAGAACAGTGTCTTTATCAGGGATGTGTAGCTTGCATTTCTGCAAAGTCCTATGTGGCTTTGATTGATCTATAAATCATCTCATATTTGCTAAGAGCAGCTCAGGCCTTTGAATAGCTTTCTTTCAGGATGTTTGATCTGATCTGTCTGTGCTCTAGAAGCTCAGTTTCTGTGCCAGGACTGAGGAAGAGCTACTGAAGTCATTGATCCTGTCCCTTTCCAGAGACCTAGAAAATGCCAGGTCCTAACTGCTGTAGATACCAGTGCAAGGAAGGTGAGGATAAGGCCTGTGACTCCTCTGTCCAAGGACAGCTGGAGCCACAGGCTGGTTTCTCTCACATATCAGGGTGCCTCTAAAACTGCCCTAAAACTGTAGCTCCTCCAGAGCAGTTTGTCAATGGCACTGGACACCTCTGTCTTGTTTGTGGTTTGTCTTTCCCCTTCTCTAATCTGCCTTTCCTAATGACAGGTCTCTGATGTTAGTGGTTGGGATGTACAGCAAGGGTCACAGAGAGGTCCAGAGGAGGAAATGAGAGGGCATAGAATTCCTTGGAGGGACAGGAGACCTCCTCTGAGTGGGGCAAAGCCTGCTAACCTTTCTCCTTCCCCTCCCCACCTCTTGCCTTTGAGCATTGATAAGCAGTGTCACCCAGTAGGCATAAAAGTATGTGCCAGGTTTAGAATGTTTTCAGGAACCTGAAAGATGTCCTTGAAAAGCTGCCCTTGAAGAAAGCAAAACAAGCTTGGAGAAGTTTCTGCTGAGTTGAACAAGGGAAAGCACCAGTTTTGTAACTTGTTGGACTTGTGCACTTAACTTTCTAGAAATGGAGACAAGGTCTGTTCTAGAAGATCTATCAGAGACAGCTTATCTAAAGCACAGATTTGGCTTCTTTCCTTTAGCTCTGTCCTTTCCCTGGGATCCTTTACCTTGCTTGCTCCTTCTCTCATGCTGAAACTGTTCCCTGCCATGCTGCTAAGCAACACAGCACAAATACCCCATAAAAGAAGGGTGAGGCAAAAGAGAGCTTTCTGTTGAATCATGTGAACAAAAAATGATTGTTTCCAGCTTGCCTCTGTGTAATGTGAATTTCCACCATTGGCATGTCCTGTGTAAGAAAAGAAAAAAAACCCAAACCCCCACCCCAACCCAAAAAGCAGCATAGTGTTGTGGTCTGGCTCCTCTCCTCTTTCCTTCCTTCCTTCAGGCTTCTGCTGGACAGCTAGGCACTGAAATCAGGAGGATGTCAAGCTTGCTCATCACCTTGTGGCATAAGGGAAGCTGAGAGAATTCAGAGCTCAGAACTGCTGCTCCCATTTGCTCCAGGGAGGGAAGAGATGTCTTCTCCCATGGTATCACCTTCTCAGCTCTCCAAAGAGTGGCCAGAGAGGATGTGTGTAAGAGAACCAGTCTTTACCATAAACTGAACTTCTTCATGCCTCCTAAACAAGCATTAAGAAAGCACAGATTCTTTGTCTTAATTCACATTCCAACTCCATGCTTAGCACTGAGGAGAGGTTTCTGTTGCCAGTGTAGTATCTTACACTGCCATCAGCTCAAACTCCTACTGGGATACCAATTGAGTAATGCTCTAGCAGGTTCATCTTAGAGCACATCACTCTGGATGTTTTTTGAGTATCTCCAGGGAAGGAGACTCCACAACTTCTCTAGGCAGCTTGTTCCAGTGCTCAATCATCTTCACAGTGAAGAAGTTCTTCCTCATGTTCAGGTGTTCCAGTTTGCACCCATTGCCTTGCATCCTATTGCTTGGCATCGAGAAGAACCTGGCTCCATCCTCTTGACACTCTCTCTTCAGACACTTAATATGCATTGATGAGATCTCCTCCCAGCCTCCTCTTCTCCAGGCTAAAGAAGCTCTGTTCCCTCAGCCTTTCCTCAGAAGGGAGATGTTCCAGTCCCCTAATCATCCTTGCAGCTCTCTGCTGGACTTGCTCCAGGAGCTCCCTGTCTCTCATGTTTGGAGGAGCCCAGAACTGATGCCTAGCAGCACACCTTGCCATCACCTCTGTCAGAAAGTTATTGTCAATATTGACTCCCACTCTGTTCCTTTGATTATTTAACAGCTTTTGGATACTTCCTGTAGACAAATCATAGCACTCTGCCCCCCAGCTCCAGAGAGCTCAGCTGAAGTAAACAAGAAGTGGAAAGAGTAACAAAGCTCAGTGACATGTCTCACTCCCTGAGTTCTCTTGCTTGTAAACAATGATTAACCTCTGAGTCAAAGCTGCAGCTGCTGTTGGTACTGCTCTATCCCTTTACCCCCTTCTTAATCCTTCTTCTTGATGAGGCCCCAGAACCTGGCCCATCCTCCTTTCTTCCACTGCTTTCCCCTTGCTGGTACAAGCTCACTTCTGGCCATTCTCTCAGCGCCACGATGGCATCACTTGCTAAAGGCTCTCTCTGATTGTTCACAGAGGTCCTGCTCAAATTTCCCTTTTCTGTAGACAAATCCAAAGGATCTGATGAGCTTTGAATGCCTAAGACAAGGATTGAGACAGTAATACTTCTGAACTGAAATGATCAAATTATAAGTGGATTGATTTCAGGGCAGTTGGCTTGGAACAAACTGTATTGTTTCCCTTGGAACTGCTCAGAGAGTCCCAGTTGAGCAAGGACCATGGGAACAGATGGAAGAAGCTAGACAAAAGAATACATGCAATATCTTTTTCTTCCACATCCATAACAAGATAGTCACTGAGTGACTGCCAATAGGAAAAATGAAGTAAAGAAATTCAGCAGTGACTGTTGAAAATAATAATATTGGGAGTTTTTTTCCAGTTTCTTTTCTTTTTCTTGTTTTTATTCCCTTCCATCTCCAAATACCAATTTATAGCTGTGCTTCAGTTGTGTTTTACAGCAATAAAACCACACAGAATGAATGTCTCCCAGGGAGAAAACATAATGCTAGTGGGAGCTGGGATTGCTTAACAACACTGTCAGCATTTTCCAGCTCATTTTTAAAGGTTCCACTGACAGAAAATCACTTAGACTACTTCTATATTTCATGTTACTCTTTGCTTTCCTTTGGCTGAGGAGGATGCCAGCTCTTCAGGCAATGGAGAGTTGCAAAAAACCCCAAACCTCCTGGAGGAAGCAACAAGAAATTATTAGTTCAAAATGTAATGCAACCCATGAGGGAAATTGTCTTCTACAACATGAGCCAATAACAGGAATTGCCATCAAATAAGTAATTAATGCAAAATGCCTAGAATGTATTAGAGATGCTGCAGGCTCTTCAGGCAGCTCTGAAGGACTGGACTCATCTTCTGTAGTGCAGACTTCCACAGTCCAGATAGTTATCTATAGGTGATACAATTTTTCAGTGGATGGAGAGGTCAGAGGATTGCTCCCTGGGACTCTCACTGACCACAGATGGGTCATCTACTGAGATGAACTCTGATCTCTCAGTGCTCAAATCAGGCTTTCCAAAAGCTGGAGAGACCTGGGTTCTGAAAGTGCTGAAGAACTTGCCCTCAAAGGAAGGTTGTAAGGATGAATGTGACATGTATGGCTGGGGAATGGGAAGAAGGAAAACACAAGGAGAAGAGTGTGGCAGGAGAACACTGACACCCTGGCAGCAAGAAAGCTGGAGACTGTTTTGATTCCTCCTGAGGGCTGGGAGACAAGGATAGTTCAGATGTGCTGTAATGAGTTGGTCATCTTGGGGTAAGATGAGAGGGAACTGGAAGGTTACTCTTCCAAAGTCTGAGCTAGTGTTAGTGTTTGAAGGACATGGAAGAGGAAAAAGAAAGAAGCAAAACCATCTGGGTAGTGTTATGTGTTATGAATGCTGCTGCTGACTAAGAGCTTGCTGAGACAATAGGTGTGTCCTGATGGGTGTGAATGACAGGGGTGCCACAGGGAAGACTGTCATAGGTAAGATTTCTTTGTTTATATGTGGGAACAACAATGAAAATCTGCCTTGTAGGCTTCAGATCTCTCCTTTTTAAGGTGGATCAGTCTTAATATATAACAGATAACTGCTAATACAGCAGTCCTGTGTGTGAAGTGTTCCACATGTACTGCTAAAGAGATGTCTGAAATCCCTTTTCTATTTCCTGTATCTAATCTGACTCTATTGTCCTTCTTTGCTTTTGGCTCCTCTTTCTGCAACCTAGATTTATGGTAGGGTGGGTAAACTGGGGTTGCAAAGAAAAACTGCTGTGTCAAGAACTGTATTTTGGACTTTACAACATGTACTAAAGAATAGTGGATAGGTGTTGTTAACAAGGAAACAGAAATCTAGTAACAAGCACAATTTATGAGCCATATTCCCCAAGCAGCCTGAGAGTGTAAAATTGTTGAGTGAGGGAACATGTTCTAGTTCCAGCACTGTTCATCACTCCAGATTATCTGGGCTTTTCCTAGGACTTCCTTGCAATGAGGCTAGCACCAGAACCCTGTTCAGTTTGTGCACAAAGCTGCTGCTGACTCACCAGTTAGAAACTACTGACAATGGCAGTAGTGCTTATTTGTTATGACACTTGAGCAGAGACCAAGGTGAGGAAACAGGAAAATCAAAGCTGCTGGAGGAGCTCAGTGACAGTGCCAGCACAGGACCCTCAAACACATGTAGAGCAGACCAAGAACAATTATGACTGCTTGGCAAAATACTAATCCAAGTATTCTGCCTAATCTCTGCAAGCATTTGAAGCACTGCTTAGGACTGGTTCATCTTCAGCCAGCTGGAGCTCAGCCTGAGGAAAGGTGGTGAGTTACTCTCCAAAGGCCAAGGGCTCCTGTTCCAGCCATGGGAAATTGATTGCTGTGGATAATTAATTAGCTTATTTTCTCATGAGAATTTTCTTCCACACATCTTTGATTTTCTTGCTTTTTTTCTTGCTGCTCAGGCAAAAGTAACTCTCTGGTTTCTTTCCTATGTCTTATGCTGTTCTGAGGCAACAGCTTTTGCAGGTGGCAGGAGAAAGCATCAGCACAATCATTTCTATGTGCTTCTGAGGCAACTAATCCCTCCTTCTCATCTAGGGAGAAGCCACCAACACACCTTAGTGCCCCTCTGAGACATAGATTTATTTTTCAAAGCTCAATCCACTGCAGGTTACTGTTCCTAAAGATTCTTTCTTTCTCTGCCCCCATATTTCAGGGTTTGCTGGGCTGATTTGCATTCTTTCTGTGTTCCCCTGGCAATGTAAGGAAGAATATTCTGTATGGGTTTCCTCAAGCCACTTGATGGTTACTCCATCTCACCTGCTGCTTTGGTTAGTTTTAGTGGCATTCTAGGAAGGCTCTGGATAATCTGTTTAGAGACATGCAGCCATTGTACAGTTTATATTGGGTGCTGTCCCTTTCTGGCTGGGTGAGAAGGCTAAACATAGGATTCCTTTGCTCACAGCTCCAGGTTCCTTCCCAGCATGTTGCCCTTTATTGTACAACAGCCAAGAATAACTTCTGAGCACACACTGTACATAGCAAATTGCAAAAGCAGAGGTTAGAGAGCTACTCCAGGATAAGAGGAGACATCAGTCACTACAGATGAGGACATTTTAAACTTGCTCTAGCTATATATGAGAGATAAACTGCTGCATCCATCTTACAGACTTCACTGCAAATCAATTACAGCCATTTTAGTTGCACTTCTGCTGACTCCAAAATCTCTAACCCACAAAACAGGATAAGATCTTGAGGTGGATGTGTGTCAGGCAGATATCAAGTTGTGAAACCTGATCTTTCTATCAGTGAGTCACCTAGTGGCTAATGAAGCTGTCACTTGCTTTGGCTCTGAGTATTGTTAGTGCCAACATGCAGTCTCCACCTCAGGGAAGTCCCCAGGAGACCAATAATAACCTTGAAGCCTTTACAGGATCTGAAGTTCTGCCTTGAGAACTGCTTCAGTTCAAACCAGAACTCCTAAAGTGATGTCAGGAATACAAGCACTACTGATTTATTTAAGTAGTAATGCAGTAAAGCCAAAACCCAGGAGTTTAGACCTTCTTTGGCACATTGGAAGTGAACATGGCTATAGATACTTTGTGTGCTGAAGGCAAAAAGGAAAAATCCCCAGTTTTGATTTGGACTTTGGACTTGGCTGACAAGAAAGTCTCCCACCTCAGATTTAAGAGTTTCTGGCATGAGGACCTTAGTGGGAAGAAGCTCTGTTGTTGTGCTAAACACAAGTGTATTTAGACTGCAGGAGACTCCTACCTGGTTTGCTTTCCAAAATCTATGGCTTTTGGTGATGCAGCACAATGTAGGGAGATTTAATTCAGTATAAATAGGCTCTCTGGCATTAAATTGTTCCTTACTTGCTTTCCACATATATTAAACTCCAAGTCCAAAGAAGGAACTTCAGTAGAATTATCAGACTGCCTTTGGATTAACCAGTGTGACACAATCATCACTTCAAACATCAGCTTTACCTTTCAGGGCCAACAGAAACTTCTTTCTGTGTTGCTCTAAAGCTCACCCTGGCCAGTTACTCCAGGCTACTGAAGGACACAAACCTCTGTCTGGCTTCTTGGTGCTGACTGATTTCTGAACAATGCAGACTTGCTAGCAGCAGTCTGGCATCAGGCCAGAGGTTTGAGCCCTGAAACCTGCCCCAGAGGCCTTCAGTTGGAAGCAGTAAGAAGCTTTTCCCAATGACGTGTGAACTCAGTGTCTGGGCACACTGACCCAGTGGACTGTGTAACTGAGGTAACAAAAGATTACTCCTCCCTGGCTGGAGTCTTACTAGATGTCTCATGATCAGTTCATTCACAGCACTCTTAGGGAGCTCTAGGAAATGTCCTCTGCTCTGAGGAAAATAAGCATACTCAGCTCCTGAATCACAACTTGGCAGTGCTGACACTTCTGTGTGACTCCTTTTGGAGGTGCACTTTTGGTTTGCAGGGATTAGTTTGTCTTAGATCAGTGCCAGAGAGTGCTTTGGGTTTTTACTGTTAAAGTGTGGCCCTGCCAGATATGGGATATCACAATTATGGCAACAGTGATGCCTGCAGGATTCTACAAATGACCTTTTTATCCTCAGTGCTTATCAAGTACTACATAGATCCAGTATGAGTGTGTTACTCTTTCTTGAGGCTGCTGGGTTTCTGGCATGCTCCCTATGCTCTTGTTCCATGGAGGAGAGCTTTCTTGGTCATTGCTAGCTACTGGGATACATCCCTTTTGTTACCAACTTTCAAACTTTCTGCAGCTTAACTGGAAGCATTGTTGTTATCCTTGGGATATTGTGGAGAAAAAAATATTGGGCAGGTAAACACTTCGAGCACTCTAATATCTTTGTTCCTAAGATTGCTGTGGCCTATGAAGTTCCCCCAGTTTAGCCAGTCACCTTAACACCACCCTTGACTCCAAACCAGCAAAGGCAAAACCAGCTCAAAGGGTTTTGCACAGCTGGAACAGACATGAGAGTTTGCAAAGGCTTATACTCACACCCAGCAACAGGGAGAGGCATTAATCCATCCGGCTCATAATGGGTTTTCTCCCCATTTATATCATCAGAAAAGCTGGTAAACATTTCACAGCTTCCTCTCTGAGAGCTCCATGCCTCAAGGCAGCTCTCCATCCTGATACTGTCACTGTGGAATAAGGCCAGTCTGAGAATCTCTTCTTTCCCCTAATTGCTGCTCATGAAACAAACTAGTGCTTCTACCCAAAAAAAGCCCAAACTTCCCACTTGGGAAAGAGTAGTGGTTCTGTGAGTCTGGAACAGAGGATCTCCTCTACCTTCTAGTAAGCTAAAATGTGCCTTGATGTTTCCAACCCTTTCACAGTTTTCCAATGCCAAGCTGTCAGGCCCTTCACATTGGTTTGGAAGTTCTTCAAACCTCAACTGGAATGGAAATAAAGTTAATGCATGTGGATCTTGCACAGAAGCAGAGATGGGGATAAGGAATTGCTCTGAGTACCTTACAGCCATGTATTTGAGGAGGGACTAAAAGTAAGCTTATGGGAACCAAAAGGAAGGAGGGGGAGGCAAACTCAACAGGGAAAAGGCACTGAACTGAGACCTGTGAACAATGAAACAATTCCAGAGAAACCCTTCTCTCTCTGGCAAATTTGCATTTCTGTGTTTGAACATGTTTAATTTCACCATCAGACTATACTATGGAAGGAAGAAACTATTGTTTGAACTGAAGAAAGTGATTGTTGGCACAGCAGAGGGGACAGCTGAGCAGACCACACAAAAAGTAAACACCTACTTGACGGAAAGCAAACAAAGCTCTGCTCCAACTAAAGAGGCTGAGCAACTTACAGAAGATGAAGTATGGGAATGGTGACACCAGACACTCACACATCTGTTTGGAAAGTACCAGGCAGAAGTGAGAGTCATAGAATAATAGGAAAGTTAGAGTTGGAAGGGATTGTTAAAAGTCATCTAGTCCAGCCTCCCTGCAGAGAGCAGGGACACCTATAACTACAGCAGGTTGCCCAGAGCCTCAACCAACCTGACCTGGAACGTTTTCAGGGGTGGAGTATCTACCAGCTCTCTGGGCAACCTGTTCCAGTGCCTCACCACCCTCACTGTGAAAAATGTCTTCCTTGTATCTGGTCTAAATCTCTCTCCCACAGTTTAAAGCTGTTACCCCTTGTCCTACTGCAACAGGCCTTGTTAAAATGTCTGTCTTTATCTTATACACTTCTTTTAAGTACTGATGTGCTGCAGTAAGGTCTCCCCAGAGCCTTCCTGAAGTGAGTCCCTGCACTCTCTTTGAATCATGGAATAATTAAGGTTGGAAAAGACCTCTAAGATCATCAAGTCCAACCATCAACCTATCACCACCATGCCACTAAACCATGGCCCTGACTTCCACATCTAGATGTTTTTTTTGCCCCCCACCAGGGATGGTGACTCCAGCACTGCCCTGGGCA
Organism: Galbula dea; assembly: GCA_013399015.1. NCBI lineage: Eukaryota > Metazoa > Chordata > Aves > Piciformes > Galbulidae > Galbula > Galbula dea. The sequence goes on along the minus strand of VWZX01002690.1, from coordinate 550,376 downwards.
GCCTGGGCCAATGCCTGACAACTCTTTCTGGGAAGAAATTTTTCCTGCTATCCAATCCAAACCTCCCCTGGTGCAACTTGAGGCCATTTCTTCTTGGCCTAAAGAGGATGAGTGTCCATGAGTGGGGTGCTGAATTTGCCAAGGATGGGTTTCAGCTGTGCCACGTCAGTCCCCTGGCAGGTATGGTTACATCCAGCATGTCCTGGATGCACTGTGGTGCACAAGTAGAACCTGGTTATTTGAAGACGTGAACTGTCTCTGCTCCCATAGGCAAGGCTGGGACACTGAGCTAGCCAGAGGGCTCTCATGCTTCCCGAGATCAGCCTGGTCAGGGCTTGCCATGAGCCCCGAGGGCAGCTTGAGGGTGAGGGAACACATCTGCTCACACAGTGCTGACCTCCTCTTAGCTGCACTCTTCACAGCCTGAAGAAGAACCAAACTCAGGTGTGGCGGCTAAAGGAAAGGTCTTGATGCCAGAGAAAGCAGGGTTAGCTGAAACTTTGGGGAGGGATGCCTCAAAGACGGCCACAACGGGAATCACCATTAGTGTTTGCTCACTGACCAGCCCCGGGACATCCCACTGCCCTCCCTGAAGCACCGGACACCACCCACCGGCAGCAGCGGGCGGGGCTTGGGGCGGGGAGGGGAGGGGCGACCCGGACCGCCCGGGCCGGGCCGGGCCGGGCCGAGGAACCGGCTACCACCGTGCCTTGCCTGGGTGAGGCGGAGCTTGCTGCCGGTCTGCTAGCTATGTGCTACGAGGAGGGCCGACCGGTGAGGTGCGGGGAGTCGACGGAGGTGAGGAAAAGCGGCGGGAGGCGAAATGGGGAGCGGGGGTAGCCTCTTCGCTCCTTGCCGGGGTTCGCCTCGCTTCCCTGGGGAGGGCAGCGAGGTGTCCGGCTGTGGCGGGGACCGGGGGGCAGTTAGGGTTTCGGGGTGTCTTTCTCCCCGCTCCGCAGCTGTCTTGCCTGCTGTTTGGCAGCGTGGGGAGGGGGCGGTGGCGTTTCTATGTCGGGCAGGGTATCGATGAGTTGCGGCGGAGGCGAGGGGGAGTGCAGTGCTGATCGTTTCCCCTCCCTAACCGAAAGAAAAGTAGCCCGAACAAAACAAACGCGAACTCCTCGGGTTCTTTCCATTTCGGGGGAGTTTGGAGGGCGGTGCGCGATGTGTTTGCGCAGTGCCGCTACCTCGGCGTGAGGCTGCTGCTGGTTCTTCAGCTCTTATGGCACCGAACAGCTTTTTTGGAAGCTGCTTGTATGTTTTTATTAGCCGTTTGTGCCTGCTTCCTCGGTGCGTCTTGCCATGTGCAAAGCCAGGTAGGAAGCAGGGAGTAGACGTCAAGGCTGGAGGAGTGCCGAAGGCTAGCACATTTTTAATAGTGCTTGTAACAGGAAGCAGGATAAAGCTTAGCATAAATCTTCTCGACCCGGTAAAACGCTCCAGAAACTACTTATTGCACAACCCTGATCAACCAGGGGCTCTTTTGTAAGTGCCTGTGCATTGACGAGAGGAAGGCTTTGAGAGAAAGAGTTGCCTGCAGAAATATCAGTGTCAGACCTAGTGAAGAGGTGCTTTGACACTCCTGGACCTGAACTGGTCACAACGCAGATGGTGCTTGGCGGCACCATGTGGAGCCACAGCTTGGTTGGACTGAGCTCTTCATGGAAAGCTACTGAGCCGAATCAAGGTTTTGCTTTGTTTCCAACAGCAGCTCTTAAATTAGGAGAGTTTTCATCAGGGACTCCAGCAAAATGTTGGGTGTGATTTGGTTTTCTTGATCAATTTGGTGACTGCATGCTTGTTTGGCTTGGACCACTCACATGTGCTTGGCTTCTCAAAAAACCCCAGCTTGGAGTTGCTAAATGGTCATGCTTGCCTTTCCTACTGATTGTGAAATTGGGAGTGCTGTTAAAGCTGAGAAACTGACATCAAACTCTTGCACAAAATAATGGTTTTATAATGCAGGATTCTTAATTTAGATATTTCAAATTACATTTATTTAAAATTAGTCCTTGAAGGAGAAATACTCCTTACTTTTTTTTTGTTTTAAACAATGGTACTGATTTTATCCCTCTCCTAAGAGTTAGACATGACTTTTTTAATACTTTGCATTACTGTGGTTTTGTTACATACAGTTTTATCTGCATGAGCCCTTTTGATCTTTTTAAATGCCTCTTAACTGTACTTTGAAAAGTGATAACTAACTTTAGACTTAAATAGGAGAGATTCCACATTGAAGTCCACATGAACTTGCATTGACAGGTAACAGGAGTTGGAATGACAGAACATTCTTCAGAGCGCTGACTGCGAAATGAGCTCCTTCCACTTGGTGCAGAAAGGAGGTACTGCTTTTGGTTGCTTTGAACACTGCTGAGATTGCTCCTTTCAAGGTGGTTTGGATGCTCTCATTGCCTCCAGTTTGAGATGAGCTACCTATCCACCCACATCCACCTCATCACGGTACTAGAAGCAGCCAGTGGTGGCTAGCTACACAGAGCTACAGATATCTGTTGATTTGGGGTTTTTCTTTCCCCTTCTCCTGTGCTTTGTTGAAAGCTGAGGCACTACCTCTACCAAACACTTGATTCAGATTTAGGATGGTTTGTACTGTGTCACAAAGTTAAACTGGAATTTAGCTTATGAAGATTTAGCTGTTGCAGACTTTGTGAATGTTCTTTGAGTTCTGTGGCTTCATTTTGATGGAGCTTTAACAGAATGCCTTGGAGAATGGGTTTTCCTTTAAGGTGTGACTTTTCTGTAGTCCTGCAACTTGCAGGATTGCCTGGAAAAGAGGCAGTTAAGGACTGAGGTTTGTGGTCATCACTTCAGACTCAGAATATGGCAGTGAATAACCAGATCTGCTTCTGGAGGGTGCTTGTGTGTCTTTTGTGTGACTTAGCATTCATGCATGCCCCTGTAAAATGATCAGCTGCAATTTTTTTATATATAGAACATGTTAGACAGGAAAGTTGGTTAAATCTGTCTTACAAAATGGCTACTTATGTCTGGTTTTGTTGCTTGCTTGACACCCTGTGTAATGTTATCTTATTTTTGACTTTATATTCCAGACACTTACTTTTCCAGCTTAGTTGGAAACTTTTTCCAACTTAGTTTTCTTTGCTAGAATTCTTGGTCAGTCTTTACTTTGGTTTAGGTTCTCTCTCTAGTGTAGGCAGTTGCTTTTATTTTCAGGATGTCTGCAGAAAAGTTAGTTTTGTATGTGAGTGCTGCTGTCTAAATGGTATATTTTGTCAAATCCTTTTTTTTTGTCCTCTTTCTCCACTTTTTACAGGTAGAGTGAAACTACAGGGATGATGATCAGCTCATTGGCATGTTACAGGAAAAGCACACACAAGGCAACTAAATAAAGACTATGGTAGGAGTGCTTTGTCAGATAAACTGTCCAAAAGAAGTACATACTTGGAGGCTCTTACATTAAAGCATTAAATTCTGCTCTGTTTCCTTCCATGCTACCTCAACACTTCAGCATATGAAATGTTTCAAAAGAAAGAGCTGGTGTGGCTAATTTGTCACTAAAGTGAACTCCAGTGGATGCAAGTCAAGGCCATGTGTGTTTTTCAGGGAATACCATCTCTTCTTCCAGCCATTTCTAGCTGGGTAGAAGGCAAATATTTAACTAGGCCTTGTGCAGTGAGTGTTTTGCAATGGGTTGGTATGTGGGAAACCAGATTGCTGTAGGGTGAGAGGCAGCAGGCAAACTAATCAGGAACTGACAAGAGAGCTAAATCCAGACCTTAACCTACAAGGAGCTGTTAGAAGAGAAAGGGCTTAAGTCTTTGCTAGCTGGCTGACAGTAGAAGGCTCAAGCCTAAATGGGAAGGGCTCTGATGATGTCTTGCTGAGAAAAAGCTGGCACATCTGAGAGGGGAACAGGACTTGGTTAAGATTTAGAGGTTTCATGGAAGCCACTTGTGGGCCATGAGGGCAGTGGGTGTCTGTTCAGTCATGTCTTTGTTGGAGAAAGCTGCAAAGAAGACCTGAGGTGTGAAGTGACACTGCAGTTCTTGAACTCTTTTGTGTCTGACCACAGCAATTCATATTGGCTGTGGTTTCCACATGCATTTGACTTCAGACACCAGTTTAAGTGCCAGATCAGGCTAGAGTTAGTGTCCCCTCCTGGAAAGGGCTGCAAGTTGATCTACTAGTTGATCTACTGCTCCAAGTGGACAAGAACAGTTCAAAGAACAAAACCTCTTGCATCTCTGTGATTGTGCCTCTCCTAAATGTGTGGAAAGAGGAGTAGCTTAATCAAGCTTGGTTTCTGAATTATGCAGTGTAACTTAAATCCCTGTATGCTGGCATAACTTGACTGTGCTAGAGGGTTGAAGTTTCTTGTGGGGCTTTGGTTTTGGTTTGGTTATTTTTTTGGCTTAACTATGCTGGCAAAAGAAAATGAGATTTTATGCAAGAGTTATTCCAGTAGAAAGTGGGGAGAATTTCAATAGAAAGCTGAAAACTGGGCAGCCTTCTGGGGAGGCCAACAGTTGCTGTAGTTGAAATCTTCAAAGGCTGGGACTAAATTACCCAACCCAAAATGACTAATACTTTTCCTGATTGTTTTTCTAAAGGAGTAGTGCAGGATGCAGAGGACACTGCAGCTTGGACACTCTTACCACATTAACAGAAGAAGAATCTTGGCAGCAAAAGATGCCATCTACATTTTTGTTGATGGTTTGTCTCATTCTCTTGATGCCTCTGGTCAGTGCTGGTAAGTTACCTACATTGCTGACATTACCATTTTGAAAGAGAAAACCTGCAAGGGACAGAGTGTTTATATTTAGTAGAAAAGAGTAACTGAGAGCAAATAGCAGATTTGGGAGTTGTTTTTGCTTCAGCATAGTGAAGATGTGCTGGATACCTTTTCTTGGATTGATGTTGCACTGGGGATTCCTGATTCCTATGAAGAAAGTCCAAAGAGATTGGCTTCCTTGACTTGAAGTTAGCTGTTGAGTGCTTTCTTTAAGAGACATGCTGTAGCTGTGTCCTGAAAGTAGCAGAATTCAGTTTCCTTTACAATTAATTAGTAAGGTTTTTAATGATAGATCTGACTTTTCAGTAAAGTTTAGGGCTCCCTAAGTTAATGATGCTTATCTTGCTGCTCTTAACATAAGCAGTCTAGTCTTAATGTCTCTGCATTTGTTTAAGCTCCACAGGGACCTACTTGGAAATCTTTCAGTTGGGGGGTAGGAAGGTGGCAGGACTAGCAAGATTGCTGAAGACTGGTTTTATTTGGGAATGGAATACATTAGCTTTGTGTTTATACAATCCTTCAGCCAGATGTGTAGGATCAGTTCAGTCAGATGTTTTGCTGTTTCCTAGCAATTCAGGGTTGCACATGTATGAAAAAGTTTGTAAGCTTTAAAAACCCTAACTTATAGCCAAGTGGCCTGGTGTGTTTGTGCTAAACTGGTATTCTCCAAGTAGTTTTTTGCTTGCAGATTTGGGTTCTTGATGACTTCTTGCAGTATGTGTCCTTCTTTCTCTGGTCTCATTTTGGCTGATGTTTAAAAAGCTGCTTGCTAAGCTGCATGATTGTGCCTTGTCAAGTTGTTACACTGCCACAGTAACAAAAATTCTGTTTATGCTCACCCTTTATGTGATGTTGGGAGTAATGTTCATAATTTGAAGGGCCTTCTGGATAAAGAGAGCAGAAATTGCAGATGTAGTAAGAAAATAATACATTATAGTCACGACTTCTTAATCTAGATAGTGCAGCTCTCCAAACTGCCTCTGTATTATGACATGTTGGTTCACAGGCTTCTTGGATGTGTTGAGGTTTTGATCTTATTCCACACTGTCTTGTGCTTCAGGTCAAAACCCATCTTTTTTTCTGTTTCCTAATTTGGTTTTGGCCCCAGAGTCCTAATGGCCAGAGTAGTGTGAGGAGCTCTGCACTGCTCCTGCTTGCAGCATGCTTCTCATAGGTAGTATCTACATTAAGAATGATCATCTTCTTCATCTACCTGATGAAGAATCAGGGAATTCTGCAGAGATACTAACATGCTAAAGTAGCATGAAGACACCAGGTGAGTTGTGAAGCTTGTGTTGCCTGGTGAATCCCATGTATCTTCTTAGACCCTGCTTAGCACTGAAGCTATTGGGACTGAGATGTGCTTGTTGCTGACTGCCTTAGTAGAGGGAAGTTGTGGCTTAAGCTTTATAAATGTGTGGTTTGGATCCTCAACCAGAAGGTGCTAAACAAACAAAAAATGGTAACCTTGTGACATTTTCATGGTAAATGTTTACAGAAAGTTTTCTTTTCTACTTCTGTGTAACTTAGAATGGATATTAATACTCCTAAAGTGTACAGATTAAAAGCATTGATCATTTTTACTTTCTTTTTTTTTTTTTAATAGAAAAATGCATTATTTGTGATTACTTTGTGCTTGTTGGAGAGCCTGTAGCTCTTAGTTGCCCAATAAGTGCATTGCTAGAGCTTCACTCTGATTACAATCTGACATGGTATAAAAATGGTAGTGCTACCCCAGTAACCACAGAGAGAGCTGCCAGGATCCATCAGCACCAGGACTTGCTTTGGTTTATTCCTGCACTGCTGGAAGATAATGGAGTTTATGAGTGTGATGTCAGGTAAGGAAGGGAGGAGGGAGACAACTGGGTTGCTGATGCATGCAAGTGTGGAAATATATTGAAGGAACTTGAGTGCACAGAACTTTTTGGTTCAGGTAAAGAGCTTAGATCAGTTAAAAGCACTGTTTTGACCATGCTTTTGGTTTCTGCAAGCTGCCTTTTTGTTTCTTTTCTTCCACTCACCTAGCACTGCAGAAGTGATTCCTAAAGAAGACCTTCTTAAAGCATGATAATGTTAACAATGATCTGTCTGGGTGGGTTGGTTGGTTGGTTTGGTTTAGGTGAAGTGTAAGGTCACAGGGAAAAGTCTCAACCTCTCCAGCTTTTCCTGTGTTGAAATTGCTGTTTGATACTGACAGATCAGAAGAACATTTTACTTTCTTTGTTGGAAAAGGTTCAATGGAAGAAGGATCCAAGAGGAGCAAACTCTGCATGTTATGCAGTGACACCACCAACACTGACAGGCTTTCTGGAGAGCTTGGCAACACTTTGGGAATCCTTTTAGAGCTGCACAAATGAACAGGCAGACTCTCCTTTTGTTTTCTTTTAAAACATTCCTGAATGTTAGTGGTTCAGAATGAGAATGCATGTGAAGAGCAAAGCAGTGTGCTAGATACCTTTGGAGACAGTGAAAGTACCCCCCCAGTACTGCTTAAAAGACCTGAGTCCACAGAGAAGAAGAAAGGAATAGATTTTTCACCTCTGGGGTGATTTAGAGCTCTTGCCATGTTTACAGCTCAGATTAGTGCACTCTTCACCACTTCAGGGTGAATTTATAAGATTTATAAATAAATCTTATTTATAACAGCTGAAATTCACTCTCTGCTGAACAGGAAATTTATTTGTTGAAGGCAGAGAGAAATTGTTCTTTTTTTGCTCAAGATCTTACCACAGCTCACTGACAACAGCCAATGCAGGCTTTTTGGTTGACCTAGAATTTGTTGTAGTGGTGTGTGGGTATGTGTCCTGCTGTGCATGGAGTGCACCTGTTATGCTGAAGGGGTTTGGGTTGTGAATGCACTAACAGTGATGGACAGAAACTTCCAGAGGAGGCAGAGGTCACAGGCCTTTGCACCTTCCTGCTCCAGAGTCAATAATGAAGCTAAAATTGGAAGTTAGGAGAAATGTAATCCCTTCAAAGCTACCCAGTTAAAGAATTCTCATGTAGTCTTTCCTGCTGTGTTTTGAGTTCCTCTAGCTATGAGACATGTTCCTGTGGACACCTCACATCCCTGGTGTGCATATTGTCAGCAGGACAAGAAACCTGCTGAAGTTGTGTTAACTGTAAGCTGCATTTTGTGCACCAGTCACTGAAACCTCAGTTTACAGAGCTTGTCAGGGTGCAGTACAAAGAAGTTGAAGGCAGGACTGTCAAAAGATGCAGTTCACTCTTCTGAAAGTTCCTTTCTTTGTGTGGAGTTGAGAAATGAATAGTTGAGGGGGTGGAGCAGGGCTGGTAGAGGCAAGGCTGGTGGAAATGCTCAGTCCCTGTCTATAAAGTCTCTGACTGGCTGGAAACAAGGAACCTTGTTGAGGAATGGGTTAGTGGAGAGTATTCCTTTCCATCTGGCATGGGCTTCTGCTTTCTAGTGCCAGCTGTCCTCTGCAGAGCTACTGTGCCACAGGTTCTTGTGAGCTCTTAGAGTGAAATGGTTTCAGACTGATGCTGCACCTTGATGTTTATGTTCTTCAAAAGCTCTGTCTCTCTTCCACTGTGAGTTACAGCCTGTTTTTCTTGATACATACCCCCCCAGGCAAAGCAGAGATGAGCCTGCCTTCCCCTGTTCATTTGGCACTGAGGGTATTCCTGTGCAGATGTATTTTGGGTTGCTCTGTACTGCTGTGTGTTGGCAAATGCAGCTCTGCCAGTGGCAGGGCTAGGTTGGTGCTGTGGGTTCCACATAGGGGGTTAACTCTGAGAAATTCTGGCATCCCCTCTGGTCTTTCCAGAGCAGCCCCTGCTTCTGCTCATTACACAACATCAGAGCTTATTAAATCTCTTGCTCTGGAACAGGGAGTGAGGAGCTGAGGGTGGTGGTTAAGAGCTAGGGGGGCTGTAGCAGGGCAGGTAGAGATGCTGAAGTCTCTCTCTGTAAACTCCTTGACTTGCTAGAAACAAAGAACCTTATTCTTAATGATCTGACTTGTCTGGTGTTCTAATTACAGGAGCCTTAACCACTCTAATAGACAACCCATAAGCCTGACAGTTTTTAAGAATGACAATGGGTTGTGTTTTAATGGAAAAATGACATATGAGCAGAAAGTGGTGAGCACAGCTGGAAAGATCATATGCCCTGATCTAGAACATTTTAAAGATGAAGACAATAATCAGCCTGAAGTCCACTGGTATAAGGTATTGTGCATTTTAGATACTAAGATAGGGAATAATCTGTTTCAAATGTGGTATGATGTAACTGGGAAAAGCAGCTTCTGGAAGGGAAGGTTTATTATCTCTACAGTTGAAGGAAGGTGTCTGTCTTGCTACACTGTTGGGGTAAGGAGGTATGGGAGGCACATTTAGAAACCAAACTAGTTATCCATTTTTAGATTGTAAGTTTTTTCAGTGTCTGAAATACATGGTTTGTTTTGTGAAAATCTGGTTTATCCTTTGATTATTTTATGCAGATGGCAAGTTTTGACAGTTGTGTATTTCCTTAAATACAAGGCTCTGCATAATCATTTCAGTTTCACAGAATATTAGGCTTTTCCTGTCTCTTGGTCATGGTGTGTTATTCTCATGCCTCTCTGCTCTGATTCTGTAGGCTATGCAAGCCTGGGAATGTGTATGTTATCCATGTAAAGGTCTAATTCTTAAGCAGCTTAACTCTTAATTCTGATGCTGGTATTAAAGTAGCTGCATGAGCCTGTACATGTAAAATATGAAATAACCTTAGTGCTGCACCTGTACATCTTCCACTGGGATGAAATGAGTCTGCACTAGTTACAGGTCAGGGAGAGAAGGAAGTTCTTCACTGTGTTCACATTGCCATAAGCATTAATACCCCCAGCAGCATGAGGCACTGCTGCAGCAGCTCTCATTCATCCCAGTGAAGTAGGAATGTAGGCATATATTCCCATAAACACTGGGGAATAACTCTTATTATACCTGGGATAGATAACTGTCAAGCTGTTCAACAAAGACAGTGAACCAAACCCCAGCATTTGGAGAGTTAAAGGATTGACTGCAGTGAGTTTGTATTACAAAGTGGAAAGGCAGCCAGAAATCATCAGGCTTCATGTTAGAGCATAGTGATGCCTGGATAACAGCATCACATATATCCTCTGTTGGAAGGGACCCACAGGGATCAGTGAGTCCAACTCCTATTTAGGCACAGGACAACCCCAAAGTCACCCCATGTGGCTAAGAGCATTGTCCAAATGCTTCTTAAACTCCAGGAGAGTTGGTGCCATGGATGCATCCCTGGGGAGCCTGTTCCAATGCTCCACCACTCTCTGGGGGAAGAACCTCTTCCTAACATCCAACCTGCCCCTCCCCTGGCACAGCTTCATGCCATTGCCCCAGGTCCTGGTGCTGGTCACCAGAGAGAAGAGGTCAGCACCCACCCCTCCCTCTCTGCTGAGGAAGTTCTAAACTGCCATGAGGTCTCCCCTCAGTCTGCTCCAGGCTGAACAGACCAAGTGATTTCAGCTTTTCCTCATATGTCTATATCTGTTCCATAAGAACCCACACTGTGGCTTTCAAAACACATCAGTCCATGGCAAGTATTTTAAGACTCCTAATGAATAATGTCAATAATTTGGCAAGTATTTGACTCAGTGCTGTAACTTATTGAACGTATCAGTTCCCTGAAATCACAGGTCCTTTTGCTATGTTTAGGACTGTGAGCCTGGATTCCTTGAAGGCCAGAGGTTTGCTTTGGCAGTAGGTGAACAGGCTGTGCTGATTGAAAACGTGACAGTGCAGGACAGAGGCAACTACACCTGCCAGATGCTGTACACACACATGGGAAGGCAGTACAATGTCTCACGAACCATGAGTGTAGAGGTTAAAGGTGAGTGCCCTGACCTGATTCTCTTCTCTTCTTTGGCTCTGCTGTAGATATTTGTAGGCAGGCATAAGCTCTTTGGCATGTTCCTTTGCAGCTGTGTGGAATAGGAGTTGCAAACCTGCATTTTTATTCAGGGCTTGTTTTTGCCTGAGTGTAAAATTAAAAGACAATGATGCATGTTGCTACCCTTGAGCACTGCCTCTGGGGGAGAATTGTCATGGGGAAATGAGAGAGCTGGGGTTAGGAGTGAGAGTTAGAAGGAAGCAGTGGTTTCCAGGGGGTGGTTTTTGCTAAAGCAAATAATACATCATTAAATTAAATAATTTCTGTTTTCTAAAAGAAGAGGATTTTTTTTTTTCTGAGGCCATCACAGCAAAACACCTGCTTCTGGCCCTGTTGGGGAACTTGCTGACTCAAAGCTGATGGGAAAGGGGATGTGGCAAGCTCTTTACATTCTGTGAAGTTAATAAATCTTCCTTTGGGAAGGATTGGCTTACTGCTGGCACTTGCTTCTGCTTTTCTGCACCCAGGCCTCTGAAGTGGCTGTCTCCTTCTCATTCTCCCAGTCCTGTCACTTCCAGCTGTGATCCTTGTGATTGCATCTTTGTAGGCAGTGTTGCTGAGGGCCTGAGCAGTGCCATGGTAGTTGTCCTATCAGAAAAGCTGTCTCCATTTGTTTAGATTAAATCAAAACTCTTACTTGATATAGGTGAGTGGTTAGCAGTGAGTCTGTCCCTTGTACAGAATGATACAGTTCCAGCCCATTTTACTGTTTTATCTAAACAGGTATTCCCCTGATCTTGGCTGTCCTTGGTGCAATCTCTCTCTCTTCCTTATCTCTCTCTGGCAAATTTACTCACAGTTTTTGGTTTTGTTTTAGTTTTCTGTTACTTTTATATCAACTGCCAGTAAATTTGAGATTAGTTTTTGAGGTATTTTTCAGGTAAGCTCAAGCCTTTTGGTAACTTGGAAGCTGCAGTGGAATATTTTTGGTAGAGAATCCTATGAGATATTTTCTGTTGTAAATTTGAAACTAGGCACTCCAGTAGTATCAAACTATTGCAAAACTCTCAGCTGAGGTAAGTTGTGGAACTCATCTTGCCTGAAGAGTTCATTTTTCTCTTTGTTTCTGTTAGAACAACCACTGCAGATGAGACCAGAGTTTATTTATCCAAAGAACAATACACTTGAAGTAGAACTAGGTAAGTAGTGACTATTTAAGAAGTCATTAACATTCAGGAAAAGAAATGAGCTCTTGGTCTGTCTGAAATAACACATGAATAGTTCCACTGACTCCAGCAAGAGTGGAAGATAGCCTCAATCCATGTGCCTGTCTGGAAGACAGATGATAGAACATGATTCATGCAAGTACTTTGTGGAGTGAATAACTGTGTGCCTAAGATTGGAGTCTCTTGACCAGCAGTGTCATCTGGGGTGCATTTATTTGTTGTTTTTACTATTGCCATCTGTCCTTTGTGCCACTTTTCAGCCTCTTGTGTCTTGCCATGTCCTCATTTAGCATCTGTGGAAATATGGTTACAAATATGTAACAGGTTAGGCTAGTTACCAGTTGATCAGTTCAATCATTTTTCCTCCTCTTAGATATCTCATGGCTCCCTTCCCTCTGCACAAACTGGATTTTATTCCTCTTTTTTAGGGTATTAAAAGGTTTCAGGTACTGATCTCCTGTGTAACAGTGAGCTGTTGGTTGATGAATATCCCTGCTGTTGTTTATCTAAGAGATTTCTTAAATAAGAGATTCTGGATCTAAGGAATGACTTTTTCCCAGTGAGGACAGGCTGCCTGCAGAAGTTGGGCAATCTGATACTTGACTGTATCAAACATAGAGCAGCCTGGTCTGACCTCAGAGCTGCCCTTGCTTTGAGACCTCTCCAAGTCTCTTCCAACCTTAATTATTCTCTGATTTGATGGGCTAAGTATATGATATGCAAGTCTTTTCCTAAGCAAACCTAAACACATTTAGATTGCATCATATATTGGACAGAGTTGTGTAGTGCTGATGGAGTCCAGAAGGAGGAGTTTTGGAGCTGCTTGAATTGTGGGTTTGTTGTATTTTGGGGGTTTTCTTTAACTGATTTTTGGAGAAATGTGATTGGCTATTTACTAGAATTTCCTAGTAGAGGATCTAAGCTGGTTTGTAATCTTCTGAGGAAGGATTGTTGCCAGTTAGATCATCAGAGAAGCTCTGAGGAAAGCTTGCACTGGGGCTGTGGCATCACAATGGAGCTGAAGCCAGAGCATTGAGGATGATTTTTATATCCATCACCCTGATTGTACTCCCTCAGAACAGCTACTTATGCTGCTGCTTTTTCTGACATTGAGCTTGTGAAAACTGTGGATCTCAGGTGTTCTTTTCCCATGTTGAGGCTTCATGCCCCTGTTCACATCCTGTAGAACATTTTGTCTGCCCTGAATTCTAGCTTTGGGTGCATGGTGTTAAACTGAAGTGAATAGCACTGAAACACTGGTGAGTTTTGGGGGTTGGTTGCTCTGTTTGTTTGGGGTTGGTTTTTGTTGTTGTATTGAGATATGGGTTTTCTTTGTGTGGGTTTTGTTGGGTTTTTTCCTTTTCTTTTTGACCTCAATATCTTTGTGAAAGGTTTCTCATCCTGAAGTTGCCAGGTTCTGGTGAGGATCAGTAATTTTGACCAGAATAATGACTGAGCTTTAACAGAAATTATGTTCCTCCCAAGTCCAGAGGGCTCTTGGTGGCAAAGGAGCTGAGTGGCAGGTGAGCCTGCTCTGGGAGCAGAGAGTAAGAGCATTCAGAAACCATTCCAGTGGACAGTGTTGGCCAAAAGACTCTGATCTGGGCTAAAGATATGTGTGTTCACTAAGAATGGGATGCAGCTCCAGGGTGTAGTTGTCTACATATGGGTTTCTGCACCTGAGCTAGGGTCCTTAATTCATGCTGTTGTCCATGAGGCTCTATTCAGTTGCCCACACATAGATGTCCAGTGCTGTTTTGCATGGTTTTGCTACTCCATCAGTGCAGGTTTCTTTGAGATCTGGAACCTTACAGCCAGCTCCATACAGACACCTTGGATGCTGGAGAGCATCTCAGATGTCCCAGGTACACAGCTACCTGCAACTGATTGGAGCCCTGGAGATCTCCCAGTGGAGTCTGGAGAGCCATTCAGTTGATAAAGGTCCAGGTGCCTAGTGTGAGTGGACTTGAGCAGAGGTGCACTCTGTTCCTAGGTTAGACAGCTGGCTTACATGTAGACATGAAATGTGGACATCTACATTTAGGGTGGAATTTATACCCAGCAAGTGTGGATTAGGAGTGGATGAGTTGTAAGGACTCTGCTTTTCCTGAGCTAAGTGGGTTTTTCACTAGCCCTCCTCTTCCCAGCTTCTCCCCAATCACTTGATCCTGCTTCTGTTACCAGACCTTGAGTTGCTGTGTTTACTTGTTTTTTTGCAGGCTCTCATGTTGTTATGGAATGTAATATATCAAGTGGCATAAATGGCTTGATTCCATTCTGGAAGGTTAATGATATGGATGTGGATTATTTTGATAGCACCTACAGGGAACAGTTTTATGAGTAAGTATCCTTAGACACTGAACTGTTAGTGCATTTGTAGGTGATGGAAACTGCAGTAATTTGAAGTGAATTCACTCTAAAGTTGACTGCTAGTCAACTGCCAGTGGTCACTGGAAGGCTGATTAGAAGTCTGCATCGAGTACATTGTAATCTTACTGCTTGGCCAAGAGAAAACCCACATCATCTTCTTATAAACACTTATTTATCTGATACAAGTGTCATGAAGCAATCCTATGAAGGTTTTTATAATGCTGTTGTGAAACATCATTTTGTAAGGATTAGTAATGCATTTGTTCTTATGCATTTCATTTTTCTTTGCCAATAGATTCAAGCCTGGCCTTTAGCATTAGTATGGGAAGGATAGATTGTTCCACAGCAGAAGTAAACAGCAGCCAACTTCTTACTTGTGAAGTTGAGCCTTTTCAAAGTACAGACACTGCTGCTAATCCTCAAGAGCACAAAAGAGAGGTTCTTGTTGCAGGACAGTGAGGAATTTTATGTTCAGGAGAATGAAATACAGATTAAGCTGATAAAACCAGAAGTTCTTTCAAGAGAGCAATGCAGGGCCTTTGTTACTCAGTGACTGGCCTGTGCTATAGCAGAGTGGATGTACTGTTTGCTTTGTCACTGTATCAAGTAACTACTGCTAAAAATAGCACTTCAAATGTAGTGCAAATAAGAAAGAAAAACTAAATCTATCTTAGCTGATCAGTTCACATCCATGCAGAGGCATTGTCATCTCCAGCAAGTGCAAGATCTGTGTGCCCTGGTCTAGGGAATCCTGCTGTGGCAGGGGGGTTGGACTAGATGATCTTTGGAGGTCCCTTCCAGCTCCTAACATTCTGTGATTCTGTGAAAATATGTCTAGGTTAGAGGTTGCTTTTAAAATGATCTTTCATTCATCTGTATCTGGCCTCCAGAAGGAATCTTCCTTCTACTTTGTCCCCAAGTTCCTTTAGGTGGAATTCTTACTTTCATTATAGATCTACATGCTTGGTTGTTTGCCTGTAAATATTAGCCTTCAGCTTATGGTGTCTAAGGCACAGCTAAGTCTCCATTTCTCATCACTGAGAAGTTTCCCCTGCCAGAGATGGAGATGTGCAAGATTCATCCTCTGCAAGTTCTAATTAAGATTAATTGTTCAAAGTAAGTTATCCAGTGTCAGAAAAATGAATCCAATTGCAATCATAATCTTTTATTTAAAGAAAAAGTGTAGCAATTTCTCAGCAATGAAATTTGTGGAGTATTTGCTAGTAGCAAAGCACTCTGTAGGCATGGCCAACATGATGGGCTGGAGGGCTTACACCTAGGCTATAACTCTTTCAGCTGTTGGGATGAAAGCTAAAACTAGTTGAACAAATCTGAACATGCTGCAGAATGATGAGGTTTACATTGGCATCCCCTGAGAGGAGTTGCTGGTAATTATATATGTCATAGAAACTGGTTCTTCAGGACATGCTGCAAAATGAGCTTTCCTCCTTCAGCACATGAGGTGAAATCACTTTGGTTTAAAGGGTGCCCTTTAGATGCCAGTTTGTAGGTACACTCCTCCTGTGATGCCTCCTACCCTAGACTTGTAAATCTACCTTGGAGCAGGATGGTATTTAGCAGAAGAGCATATCATATCTCCAAGCTTTCTGTGGCCACAGAGATCAGAGAGAAAGGCAGTATCACCATGTTTGTTGTCATTTGACACCAGGGTCATCTGGCTCTTGTGAATTTTTTGTTGATCATTGTTCCCCAAGTTGCTTGGCACTGTTGAGTGTGGACAGTGTGGGCTCAGAGAGCCTGTTGGTGTGCTTAGAAAGGTCTCTGCTTCATCATCAGTAGAAAGAATCTTAAATGGTTTTCTCTTCACACTTTCATGACTAGCTCTAACTGGTTTGAAGAGTCTTTCACAAAATCATTTAGATTGGAAGGGACCTTTTGAGATTGTCCAAACTCCCTGCTCAAGCACAGTCAGTTAGAGCTGGTTGCTCAGGGCTGTGTCCAGTTGGGTTTTGAGTGCCTCCACAGGTGGAGGCTTCACAACTTCTCTGGGCAACCTGTGCCAGTGTTTGACCACTCTGACTGTAGAAGGTGTTCAGAAGGAATTTCAGATGGGGAAAGGTTTTATGCTCACTGCCTCTTGCCCTCTCAGTGGGCACTATTGAAAGGAGCCTGGCTCCCACTTCTCCAGGCTGCCTAGTCCCTGCTCTCTCATATGACAGATTTTCCACTCACTTTATCATTTTCTTGGCCCTGCACTGGACTTGCTCCAGTAAATTCATGCATCTCTTGTTCTGGGAAGCCCAGAATTGTCCCCACTACTCTTGGTGTGACCTCACCAATGAAGGGAAGAGTAGATGAGTAGAAGGGAAGGATTATCTCTCTCAAGTGCTCTTCATAATGCAGTCCAGGATGCCTGGGGATTGGTTATTCCTTCTTGGGAGTAGGATTTGTATTTCTCATTGAAGTTCATGAGCCCATTTCTTCAGCCTGTCAAGGTTCCTCAGGATGATAGCATGACCCTCTGGTTGATCTGCCATCCCTTTGGGTGTTTGTATCATCTGCAAAACTGCTAATGGTGCACTCTGCCCTACCTAGCAAAAAACCCCCCCAAAACAACAACAACTCAGTGTGTATGGAAAAGGCCAAGGCACCTCTGGTCATGAAGCTGTTTGTTACAGGGGTAATATCTACTGTGCTTCATTGGCTTCTGAGGTTTACAGAGGCAAAAAAAAAATGGGTTTGTGTTTGTGGCTAGCTGAATCTATCCCATATTAAGCACTGATATTTCAGTTTCTACAGCTATTCCTCTTTTACCCTTTGTGCATAACAGAGAGGGGTTGCCTCATGGACTTGCTGTGTCTGGAACAAAATTTAACATTTCCAAAGTGAAAGCAAAGGATTATGCTCATAAATTCTTCTGTCACTTTGCATATGATTCTCAAGAGTTTACAGCCTACCTCAAACTGGATCCCCCAGGTAAGAAGTCTCACCTTGATCAAATGGTGATCAATGCTGCTCCCCCCTCAGTTAGTTTGCCACTTCTCTCCTTTGAGCTAGAAACATGGAATACCCTTGTGCAGAGTGGGCAGTGCAGCTCAGTAACCTTACTTTGTGGGTTTTTTTGTTGTTGTATTATGAGCACAATTAAAGAAAATAGCACTTTTCATTTGGTTTGTCTTCTCTCCTTCAGTGTTTTGGGAGACATTCATGAAAGACTCCAGTGTATTTGGAGCAAGTGTGAGACCTCAGTGGAACACTGTGCTTCACTTTACACACTTGTACTTAAAGACACGTGGATCAGAGGAGACTGTGTGTCTAGAAGAGCACTGAAAGTGGCCACATCTCTAAAAGAGAGGAGGGGAAGACATAACTAACTGTGGAAAAGACTGACAAAATGTATATGTGGGCCTGGTTGTCCTGTCCTTCAGTAACAAACAATGGGCTCAGGTTGCCAAACTATTGCTATAGTAGGAGAGACTCTAACAATGATGACAGTGAAGGAATCCAATAGATTGCTTGGAGGATGGAGATTAGAAGGGGGTTCTTTACCCAAAGGGTGGTGAGGCACTGGAACAGGTTGCCCAGAGAAGTTGTGGCTGCCCCATCCCTGGCAGTGTTTAAGGCCAGGCTGGATGAGGCCCTGGATGACCTGGTCTAGTGATTGGCATCCCTGCCCATGGCAGGGGGGTTGGAACTAGATGATCTTTAAGGTCCCTTCCAACCTCAGCCATTCTATGATTCTATGAAAGATGATGGACTTTCCATTACTGGCCCATGTGCTGTGTTACCAGCCTTCTAGATAGGCTCATGTATGCTGATTGGGAGCATCCTCCCACTTACTGGAGACCTCAGTCTTGTGCTCAGAGACAAAGATAAGTTTGACCTATTGCTGGCTGGCATGAAATTTTCTTTTGAGTAGGTGAACTTGAAGGTCAGGTTTGAACATGATGAATTTGAAGGTCAGACTCAAATGCAAGGCTGAAGAAATTAGTTCTCTTTCTTTTAAAACAGAAATTTACACAGAAAAGCAAGTGACTAATTATTCCAAGTGCCCATTTTCATTTGATTTGGCTATAGAAGAGTTTCTGGTCTGTTGAGCTTATATTGCACTAGCTTTGACAACTGTGGGCCAGTCCTTTGACAATTGTTGCTCTCAAACTTACCTTTAACTGGCCACATTCTTAAGAAATAATTGACTGGAAGTGGATCTGAGCTCTAGCTTGTGAGTTCTTCATAAACACTGTCAGGGTAGGATTTAACCTCAGCTATCCTTCAGTATGCATGAACTAAAAAGTGCTGTTTGTGGAGGGTGTTTGCTTTAAGGACAACAAATCTTTTAAGACAACACATTAGTAGGTTCAAGGGCAGATCTTTGAAGAGGCTAGAGACAATGGAAAGCTGGCTGGGCTAGGAAGAACAGCATGATCAGGACATCATCTCTCATCTCTGACTTTGCTTTCTGACTTAGAAAATTTCCTGCAGGAACTCTCATTCTCCTGCTGTACTGGGATATGTGTCAATATTTCGGGCTTTCAGCTGAAGAGCAGCCTCATTTGTCCCACTGCTGTGGCAGTTTTTCACTGAAAGATGAAAGTAGGCTTGTCAAATAACAGGATTTGCAGGAAGCATGCCTGAAAATTGTCAGTCCTATTGCACTCATTCCTCTCACACACAACCCCAAACAAAGACAGGCTAAAGAATTTTGAACTTCTCTTTTGCCTTTCTCTGGTTCTGGTGTGTAAGTGGTTTGTTTGTTTTCTCTCTTCTTATTCTACTCTGCTGCAGCTCAGAACATTCAGGGTTACTTAATTGGAGGAGGAGTTTCTTTGGCCTTTTTGGTGTTTTTTACTCTTGTTATCTACAAGATCTTCAGAGTTGATCTTGTGCTTTGGTATCGGGACTCCTGCCATCCTTTCCTGGCTAAAAAAGGTACGTTTGTGTTGTACTGAGCCTCCACCTCCCCTTGCAAAGCACTGACTTAACCTTCTGGAGAGTGGTTGCTTTTCCTGGGGATTTTTGAAAGTGTAAAGTGCTTTTAGAAGTAGTTCAGATAACAAAAGCATCCACAGGGGGAAAACCAGCAACCCTGCAGGAATACAGTACTGTCATTCCTTTGCCTTGGTAATAGCAGGATTAGAACCTAAAACAATGATTCAAGTGAGGGGAAAAAACAGAGTTTAGAGATTATTTTTTTTCCTTTGTTTGCTTGCTTTTGTCTTAAGAATCCATTTTTATATGACTCCTATTGCTCACTCCTCAGTTTCAGATGGGAAGATCTATGATGCTTATGTTCTGTATCCAAGGAACAGAGAGAGCTGCTTGTATTCATCAGATATTTTTGCTCTGAAGATACTGCCAGAGGTCTTAGAGAGACAGTGTGGATATCACCTCTTCATATTTGGGAGGGATGACTTACCAGGAGAAGGTAATCTATCTGAGGACAAGCTACACTCAGGTTTTCTAATTGGCAGCTGCAAATACAACTCAGAAACAGGCAAATCAGTCAGATGTGATTCTAAATATCTTCTACCAGCAAATGAGTTCTGATTTTCTTATTCTCTCTGGTGAACAAGCACAGCACTGGGTGCTCCCATGAAGTCTGTTTAGCTCAGCCTTTCTCTTGTCATTATATGGAGTGAACTGATGGAAGGCTTCTGAAACCTTCCTGGCTTTGTGACTTGACAAAAATAATACTGAGTCTGAATACATTTGCAGAGTAGACCTCAAATAGCAGGTATTTTTAAAGAACAATTGGAGGTGAACAAACCTGTGTGAGATGGTTCATGGATCACCTTTCTACATCTGGAGGCTTTTGGTAGTGGTTTGAGAAGGAAAGGTTCCCTCAGAAGCAGAATCTGAAGTGCTGCTTTGTTTTTGCAGCTTGAAAACAATGCAATAGTTTGTTCTCAGGGTTAACCCAGACCATATTTTGTTGGCTTGGAATTAACTGTCTGAAATGCCATTGAAAGGAGGATTCTTTAGTTTCTCTTCTACTTCCATGTAACAAAAAGTAGTTGCATAAACAGAAAACAAACCAGAACAAGCGGGGTAAGGAAAAAGGTCATGGTTTTATCTAGGCCTGTGGGTTTGGAACTTCATTAGGTTTGGTTTTGGGTTTTGGTTTTTTGCAGTTGAACCTAAGATGGTGATAAAATGAGTGAGATAAGTAGTAGAAAGTTGGTAACTGTTGGTTTCTGCAAAACAAGAATATAGACTGTCAGTTTGATGGGGTCAGGTTGTGCTGCATTGGCCAAATCGTTCCTTGGCTAACCCAGTGTAACTGCTTGCGTGCTCTTAGCCCGTCCCTCTTGGTGAGGTGAAAGTGTGTTGGCTCAAATCTCAAACCAACAAATGATGCAGCTGCAATATGGTGGCAAAGAAAAAGAAACATACAGCCTTCATTTTGCACAACCTTTTTCTTTCCAGCTGTGATCAGCATCGCTGAGGAAAAAATCCAGCAAAGCCGAAGAGTGATCCTTGTTCTAGTCCCAGAGCCCTCCTGTTACAGCGTTCTAGAAGAGGTGTCTGAAAAGCAGCTAGCCATGTATAATGCTCTTATCCAAGATGACCTCAAAGTCATTCTCATTGAACTTGACAAAATCCAGGATTATGGGAGCATGCCAGAATCCATCCAATATGTTAAGCAGAAGTACGGGGCCATCCGCTGGAAAGGCGACTCCTCGGCAGGGTCTCGCTCGGCCAGGAGCAGCTTCTGGAAGAGAGTGCGCTACCACATGCCCTCCAGAAGGGATGGATCTGCAGCAGCACTGCATCTGTTGCCAAGAGACTTGACTTCTCCCTAAATGAGAGAGGCCAAATGAATGAATGGAAAGGCAAAGTGGCTCTTCATGACTCGTCCTGTTCACGTAGGCAGCGCTGGCTCGGGCTGAAGGTCACACGGATCTGTTGTCGGCAGACAATCCTATCTAGATGTTGAGGGTTGAAGGTGCTACACCTTGGGCTGCAGAGAGATGGGAAGGAGGTTTTTTTTGTCTTCTGGCCAGATCAGCAGAATGCCTTGGGATGTCATCAGTAGCACATGGAAACCATGGAGGCAGTAGATGAAGCCTCTTCCAAGAATTACACTGTTCTTTGTGGAATTCTTTTGGTATTAAAAATGAAGGGGGACACAAAGAAACCCCACCCAACTATCAATAAACCCCAGAAACCCTGGGGCTTTGCAATTCAAAATTGAATATGAAGGGAAATATGTTCACTGTAATTGTGAAATTATGTAATGGGCATGGCTGGTGCCAGTAGATGTTTCTGTTTCATTCTTTTTTAATGAAGTGACACAGAATGTTGCTTTGTGACAAGTTCATTACTGATCTTGTTCAGTTTGCTGAAAGATAAATCCCCCTGTGTTACTGCATCGCTGTGTTATCCTCCAGGAGAAAATGTAAGAGACAATCCTAGCCCCTCTAAAGTGCTGTTGAACCTGACAAAGTATAAATACTCTTCTCTTAATTTTCTTTCCCACATTTTAAAGAACTGTACCACTTCTAGTCACTTGTCCCATGCAGACATTGTTGAAGTGCTGTACTGAGTCAAAAACTATCTCCAGAGGATTAATTGTTCCAGTGGAACAGTTAGGTAATGACACAGACTCTTGTGGAGACTTCACTGGCCTTACTTTCAGGACCAGAGGCTTAGGGGCACTCACTTCTCCTGGGTCACTTGCTGAAGGAGAGCAACTGTGTCCTCCTGTCCCCAGCCAAGGTGCTGGCTCTAGCATTTGGCAGCTCAGGAAGCTGAAGCTGGCTGAACAGACTTGTGTGGCAGCAATCATCTTTCCCTTAGGGTGGTTTGCTCCCAGATGAGTGAATTTATCTGGTTCCCAGAGGGTTCAGAGTGCAGTGGGAGAAGAGGGGTCATGGGACTATGCTTTCTGGCTCCAGTTATGTTTATAAAACAGAGCTAAAATAGCTTTGTTGCCCACTACTCCTTGAAATGAGTGAGAGGTGTCCTCCCTGCAGCTGCTTGCTCTTCTCCTTTCCCTCTGCCCTGATGATGTAAGGAGTCTGAGCTGCCTGTATCCTGTATTTGGCTGAGGCTGGAGGAATTCAGGCTGGAGTGGCAGCTTCCAAAGAGATGTTTGGGCATGTTTGTATTCCTTCCTTCATTTTTTTGATGTATGCCACAGTTGTTAACTCTGAGGTTACATCTGACTTGTCTGTAGGCAGTGGTGAGGGATGTAGTTTGTAGTGATAAATTCTTTTTTGACCAGAGAGAATTGATTTGATTGATTTTAAAAATAAACCCTCAAACCTGTATAATGCCATGTTTAGAGCTATGATTTTTATAAGAGCAGGAGATACTAAAGCCAGGTTGCCTGTGCTTTGCAGTCTGTCCCTGAAAGTTACATTTTGAAGTTGAGATCTAGTTGTATGTGGATGCTTCAGTATTTGGCTGCTACTGCCTTTACCTGCTGCTTACAACTCTGGATTCCTATGTGTGTCTTGTCTCACCCATGCAGCTCCCTTATCTTGGAACAAGCAACTTACTGTTGTCTCAAACTCCATCACTTTCCAAGCTGTCCTTGAAGGCTGTTGCTAATGGAGTATTAGACGGGAATTTTCCCTTTGAGTTGGTTCTTTGGCATATCTGCTTGCTCTTCAGGAAAAGCTCAGGTGCATCCTTCAGAATTCATCTACTCATTTTGACAACACAGCATTGGCTTTTTTTCTTCTTTCATGGCTTGAGCATTTATCTTCTTGTGCCTCCATCCTCAACCAAACAAAACTGACAGAGTGAGGTCCCATCCCATGGAAGAGCTGTCTGGTGAAGGTGGGATGCTGTGACCCTCATGGTTACCTCGGTGTGTGCTGGAAACTTGAAACTGAGCTTTGTGACTGGAGCGTGTGTTTGGCCAGAAGGGAATAAGAATCTTTTCATTTCAGGATCAGAGGGAGGGGAAAGAAGTGCATTTGAAATATCAGACTGTTTCAAACTGTCATGGTACTGGAGTGTTTCACTGCTGACTGTCATGGGTGCATAGACCAATGCACATGCTTATGTTCTGTTCTCGTTCTGTGTTTTAGTCAAGGCAGAAGTGTCGAGGGAGGATTGGTTTTGGTCATGAAGTGCCACATTCACTTAGCTGTTGCACACAGTCTGCTTTTAAATATGGTGTGTGTTCAGTGCCAGTCTGCTGTAAGGTAAAAGAGCCTTGGGATCCCTCTGAAGTTCCTGAGATCCACCTCAGCAAGGCTGTTTGTTATGGTTCACGTTGATAAAAGAATTGAGTAGGATGGAAGCTGTGTGATGTGGTCACAGAACTCTTCTGTAAGAAGAACCCTAGAGCAAATGTGAAGACCAGACACCAGAAGGATGCTATTTGTACTCTGAAGACCAGGGTAAAATACTGACTTGGCACTTCCACCTTGACAACTCACAGGATGCAGGCCAACCAAGAGAGTTCCAGCAACCTCAGGTCTCCTGAATTATTTTTGCTGACTGGAATAGAGTGAATGAAAAACTGCTACTTGTTATCCCTGCCTTTAGGGGTAGGAAAGTTGATTTTGCTGAGCCAAAATACTGTTTATAAAAAGAAAAAAACAGCCACCAAACCTACTTGTTTCTTTTGATATATTTATACAAATGATGCTGAAGTTTCTATGTGTGTTATGTAAAGGCACTTTAAAAAGGTCCATTTTTTAATTCAATAAAGGCACTACATATTTTTTTCTTAGAGCACTGCTGGGGGTTTTTTTCTCATACCTTCACCAAAGCATGCTGAGAATGAAGAGCAGCAAGCAGCAACCTGACTTGAAGTGTCTTCACCAAGACTGCTGTTATTAGATCTTCATTCAGATTGCTGAGTGTGTGTGGAGGGGAAAGGGTCTGCTTAACCATTGTGTTAATCTGGTAATGGCAATGTGTCTTGGGGACCTAATAGCAGCTTTCTGCTACCTAAAGGGGACCTATAGAAGGGGGGGAGGGAGACTCCTTACCCAGGTAGAAAGCAATAGAACAAGGGGGAATGGCTTCAAACTGAAGGAGGGAAGATTTAGATGTGATCTGAGGAAGAAACTATTTTCCCAGAGGGTGGTGAGATACTGGAACAGGTTGCCAAGAGAGGTTGTGGTTGCCCCATCCCTGGCAGTGTTCAAGGCCAGGTTGGATGTGGCCCTGGATGACCTGATCTAGTGGGTGGCATCCCTGCTCATGGAAGAGGGTTGGAACTAGATGATCTTTAAGGTCCCTTCCAACCCAAACCTTTCTATGGATCTGGTCTTGGCACAGCATTAGCACTAACCACCTTGCCCTGCCTGCTACCAGAAGTAGAATGAAAACTCGGGGTGGAAGGAGCAGGATGTTTGGATGATCCTCCACAGGTATTTTGCAGAATATTTGCAGTTTGCTGAGGAGATGTGTTTATGATGTGCACATCTGCCTTGATCATTTGAAAAGGTCCATGATTGCTGCCATACTCTGGGAAGAACTGAGAGCTCTCCTCTACCTTACTCTTGTAGGAGTTAGTCAACAAGACAATACAGCCTTAAAAATGGCCCTGTCTCATTCTTTATTCACCATACGACATTTGAAGAACTTCCACTCTGAAGATCTCTCACTCCAGCTGTGGCACGTGAGTGAAACAGAGAACTGAAGAACATTAGAATAGAGCAGCAAACATCCTGTCCCCCAAACAGCCATAAGCTAAGTAACCTCTAAAAAGTGCTGAGGCTGCTTAGTAGCTGTTAAGTTTGTAGGTAAAAATGTAGGGGTCAAATGGGATTCAACTTGCATGGTCAAGGTTCAGAGCCAAGTATCTCAGTGACATATCTTGGGGAGTTCAGAACAGAGGAGCCTAGTCTGTGCATGGTCTCTTCAGCTAGGGAAGTTCACAGCTGCATGTACAAAGGGGAAAGGGAAGGGAAGTGAAGGGAAGGAAGGGGAAAGGGAAGGAGGGAAAGGAAAGCAAAGCGAAAGGAGGAAGGGGTGAAAAGGAAGGGAATGGTAAGTCACCCCAACTCTTGCAGTCCCTGCGGGGCTGGCGTGAGGCCACTCCCTCCCTTGCCATTTTCTAACAGAAAGCAGCTTGTGCTCCATGTCCTTGGTCTTTCGCAGCCTGCCTTCAACCAACACCGCCTGCCTGCGCCCCGGAGGGGAGGGGAAAGCAGCCCGGGCCGGCTCAGCCCTGCCACGGCGGGGGGGTGTTCTGGGGGAACCGGCGTCTGCCAGCGGCAGCCGAGAGAGGGATAGTGTGAGGTGTCGGCGGCAGGAGGTGCCTCTGCCATGGGAGTGAGGTCCGGTAGCAGCAGCGCAGGTCCCGGAGGGGCTGTCTTGGGCTTTGTAGCAGAGAGAGGGCGGTGAGGGCTTGCTCCGCCCCGCACTGCCGGGCCGGGCCGGGCAGCAGGTAGGCAGCGGCTGGGCTTCCCTGAGGGAACTAGGTTGCCCTCAGCGCCCTCCGCCTGCCCTCCTGAGGGGAGCCACGGGTGGGCAGTGCCGGCCGGAGGCAGGGGGCGGCAGCTGGGAGCAGTCGCGTAGCAGCGCGGACGCTGTCAGCCAAGTTACAATAGTCGCGGGGGTGTTTGGAGGTGTCGAAATTCTTCGAGACGAGCCTGTCTGTGGTGCCTCAGTCCGAGGACGCGTCTCCTGGAGAAACCGAGGGCTGGGGACGGGTCGGGACCGAGAGCAAAATCTGTTCTCAAAGGTCAGTATTTTCCCCTGCGAGCCCTGCGGGCGGTGTGGCTCCGGATTCCGAGAGAAAGCCTGAGAATGCCTTTTCCTTGGGGTTAAATCTTGATCCGTCGGTCTGGGACGGCGGGACCCTGCGGGAGCATATCGAGACCCTCACCCAGCCCGTGGTCCCTCCGCAGCCTGCCCCTGCCGGCCACCATTGCTTCACCGCGGAGCAGCTCCAGCTCTTTTCAGGTGAATGCTTCCAGGAATACGAAAGAATTTAAATGGGGCATGTTAGCAGCTGGCTTCCTGCCGTACCTGGGGAGGGATGCCAGCGAGTCAAGGAAAAATAGCTCTCGAGATAGTCTCAGTGCTCTAACCACGTCTCCAAAGGGGTTTACCTAACCCAGCTCTTCACTGAGGAATGCCTCAACGCTCCAAGGAATGTAAGCATTTGTTGCAATCATTTTTCCTAGATCCAAAGTGAGACACTGATTAAGTTCTCCTGAAGAGCCATGGCGTGCTTTGCAGTTAACAGAAGCGTTTAAGGTAATATATATTTTATTTGTATATGTTAGGATATACATTTATGATTTAAAATGTTGATGGGCTGGTGTAAAAGCAACGATGTGGTGCCCTGGCTTTTTGTCAGTTCTCTCAGTTCTGAGCACAGGACTGTTGCATGTTTTGATCTGTCCATGTTTTTGGCTAGCACATTTAAAGACAAAGTGCCACAAGTGTGCCAAAATGAGTGAAAGCCCTGAGTCTTCAGAGTTTTGATGAGACTAGGGATTTTGTTTGTTTCTTTGTTTTGAGTTGCTTTTGTTTTAATTGAGTAGAACCACTTTGAAAGGACTAAAAAGCAGAGGCAGAGGCTGTACCAATTCATTGATGGATTTTAATGGCAATTATGTGCTATTGGGAATGCTGTAATTGTATTCAGGTGTATATATATCACTGAAGACCTTTTTCAGACACCTAGCTTCTTTTTTTTTTATATCTTAAATTGTTACAAATATTTCCTTTCAGGGTGAAACATGGAGTTTTTTTTCCCCTCTGGAAAAATCTGGCCTAAGATAACTGCAGCTGAATTCTGTCCTGAGTGGCAAAGCTCCAGAGGTTGATAGCAGGCTCAAGATGTGGACAAAATGGCTGGGAAAAGGGAGACATTTAGCTCCTTATCATGGCAGAATGTGGTAGGAAAAACATTTGTACTTGACTCTGCAGTTTGTTATTTTCATCATGACTTAGTCACTGCATGCCCAGAGCAGAGCCTGGTTTTGCACAGGTAGGTATAACTTCCAGAGAAATGGAAGTTTGTTCACAGTGAAAGTCAGAGACAAGGAGTATCATCAGAGCAGGCCATGTGTATGGGTTTACACAGCTCTATATATTTTCTAGCTCTTCCATGTTGGCAAAAGGGCAAGTTATAAGTTTAAATATATAGAAAGAACATTGAATTTCTAGAGAAGCAGGAAGACTTTCTTTCAGAACATGGCAAAATACTGCTGCTGAATCTCCTGCAGTGAAAAACTGCTTGAGAGAACACAGTCCCATTGTCCCTTTAAACTGTTTCCATGATAAGATTTTCATTTTCTTTCAAATTGCAAACCAGAGGTGTTAAGAGTTACTGCCTGTCCCCATTAGTGAAGAAAGCTGGCACTTTTGTACAAACACACATAAACCCTTCCAGTGATTTTTAAAGCTTTGTGTCTTTCTCTTTATGCTCAGCATTCTTGTGGGGACTCATTCTATCTTATAACTAGGCAAGAAAAGACCTGCCTGGTCTTTTGTGCTGAAATGTGCAATGAGGGAGGAGTAAAGAGAAGGGGAAGAAGGAAGAAAGCAGGCACTGCAAGAAGCAGTGTGGATGACTCAATATATGGCACGTTTCTGGGTCAGCTTGGTGAAGTAAGACACAGCAGCAGGAAGTGTCATCTTTGACTCTTGTAGAAATTGGTGATCAGCTAAAGACTCTTCAGACCAGGATGGAGCTCTCCTGCTCATCCTTCAGTCTGAATAATTGCATTTCTCTTTTAACAGTGCTGTAAAAACTGTGGTAGGCTGAGTAGGGAAAAAACCCCAAGCAGTAGGACAAGCTAAGTTGAAGAACAACTTGTCAGAAGCCTGCAACTAATAGATCCTTTTCCAAAGGTGTTAGGGTTAAGAAACCTACCATAGAGTCCTGAAAGCAACAGATCACTCAGTTATTAACCCCCCAGATCAGTGAGCCTGGTAGCTGCAGCAGGAGAGAAACTGCTCTGAAGGGTGGAACCAGTGGAAATGAAAATAAATTCTGCAGGGAAGGAGTCAGCAGTGTCACTTGTAAAGGGAAGTCATGGCTCTCAAATCCTGGAGGTGTGTTAGTATTGTACATATGGATGTGAACACCCTGGATACAGGGCAGATGGTGACAAAATCTTCCTTAATTTCTAACAGGCGTTCAGCAGAGGCTGCCAGTGAAGCCAGCCTGCCATGATGGAGTTATTCTTACATGTGTAAATAGAGAAATGCTCAGCTTTTCAGGTGGCAGAAGATGACTGCTGGAGTCCTAAACACCTCTCTTCTGCTCAGGATGTATTTGTAATGATCTGGAGAGAGAGAAACTGTTGCAGTGGCAGAATTTGCCAACAGTGCAAAGCCCTTCAGGCCAGAAGACAGGTGTTAGTTGCAAAGAGTGGCAGAAGGATGTTATGAGAGTGAGGGACTGGGTAATAATAGCAGAAGAGATTTGTTCTAGATTAATTTGAAGAATATTTAAAATGAAAACATAATGGGCAAAACCCTAACAGCCTGTGCTCAGCAGCTCTCTGGGTTTACCTGATTTTTAACAGTCAGTGGTGAGACCTTGGTATTTTACTACATAGGCTCATGGAAACATCAGGTCAGTACTCAGAGAACAAATAGACTGGTAGACATTCTTAGGACAAAAATCCAGAGCAAGAATGACTTGTTTAGTTTATAAATCTGTACTGCACCTATGTTTTGAAGATTACATGCAAGTTTTGTTCTCCCTTCCCTGCCTCAGGCTGTAGCAGAACAGTTAGAGAGGGACAGTTAGAGAGACTAAAGCTATAGGTTGGGAAAGCAAGGACTGGGAAGGAGTGTGCTAGAAAAAATCCTGAATGCTTGACAAGCTGAATAGGAAATGTTCATTTGTTTTGTTATTCTAATTTAATAGCTAGGAGTTGTCATCTAAAACAAACAGGTAACAGGCTGAAAAGAAGCCAAAGAACAGTTCCTGTATTTCCTGTGTCATGTATTAACTGTGTGATTCCTGTGTTCACTCTGGAATGCAAACATTGACTTTGAATTGTGCAGGTTTATATTGGAAACAACTAACTGAAGGTTGTTGTTCAGCTTCTGCAGGGAAACATGACAGCCAAAACATTGGTGTTGTGTAATATCACAACAGCACTTCTGTCTTTAATTATTGCAGGTAAGTGGCTATGGAAGGTCTTGTTCTGAAACTGTTGTTTGCTTTTTTTTTTTTCCCATAGAAGGAATACTAATTTTCCGTGAAAATGGCTGTAAAAGTCACATTTAGAGTTTCACATTCACATTGCCAATGGGTCCTTTCAAACAGTCCTCAAAGGAGGAGCATATAAACCACATCATAGATGATAATTTATGTGCTATCTTATCAAAGGATTGCAGATGCATTTAGGTTGGAAGGGAACACCTTGTGATCATCTAGTCCAACCTCTCTGACTTGACACACTCCCCCCACCTGCTGGAGCAGGTTGCCCAGTCCCATGTCCATCTGGATTTTGAATATCTCCACAAATGGAAACTTCATGGCCTCTTTGGGCAATGTCTTGTAGTTTTTGATCACCCTCACAGTAAAAAGGAGTGTTTTCTTGTGTTGAAATGGAATTTTTCTGTGTTTCAGTTGCTGCTCATTGCCTCTTGTCCTGTCAGTGGGCAGCAGTCCTCTCAACTGTAAAGACAAGGGATTATAATTGTATTTTTAGTAGATGACACAAGAATGGGGTGAAAATTCCAGTGGACTTTGTAACTGTGATCAAGACATGAGTTCAGGATGTCTTTTTACAGCCTTTGATGTTTTCTTTTAATGTTTGTCTCTTTCCTTTAGAGAAATGTGAAGCCTATGATGTCATGTTGAGGCAAAGTCTTGTGCCTGCTGGGCAGCCACTTGCTATTAAATGTTCACTGGACAGAAGCTTGCCAAGTGGAGACTATGAAATAAGATGGTATAAAGCTGGGAACCAGACAGCTGTGCCTAGAGACAGAAGTGCTAGGATCCATCAGCAGAATAATTTGATTTGGTTTCTTCCTGCAACATTAGAAGATTCTGGAGATTATGAATGTGTCATAAGGTGAAAGTCAACCAAAAAATGTTGGTATAGAAGTGAGCTGCTAAGGGAATAACTTTTAGAAAGCAAGCAGAATTTGGGGGGGTGGGGGTGGGTAAGAGAAACACTAATGAAGAATGGAGAGTGCATTCACAAAAACTAACTGTATTTTGGGAAAAGTGAGTTTACTTTTGGGCTGGTTTTGCTAGTGGGTAAAAGTAAATCTATTGAACTATAAACTTACTCATCATCTTTCTTCTCTAAAAAGAGTAGCATGCATTTTGGCTTGGAAAATGCCAAATGTGTTAGTTTAATTATGCTCTATTAATTGCAGGAATTTGACAAGCTTCAGGAAAATGTCTACAAAAGTAACAGTTTTTGAGAGGATTGATGGTGTATGCTTAAATGAAGACTTTGCTGTAGAGGAGGTGGCATTCACATTATCCTCTGGAAAGGTTGTGTGTCCACACTTGGATTATTTCAGGAGTGAGGAGAACATTCATCCTGTTCGTTGGTATAAGGTGAGAATGCTGCTTTTGGGACTGGCCTTTATTTAACAAGCCAATCGTTGTGAATGGTGGGAGAAAAACTAAAGGTTTATTGTGACTAGGAGCAAAATGCTTTTTAAACAGAGGATTAGGACTTTTAAACTTTAAACTTTTAAAGGGGAATACATTTGCTTTGGGTTAGTGGGGTAGAATAGAAATTCAGCCTAGCTGTGGAAGAGATGCTGACCCATGTATCCACCAGGTGGCATCTCTTTGCCTGGTAGCCTCACACTGTCCTGACTTTCTTTTGTGTGGAAACAGATTCAGTATGTCGTTTGGGAGAGCTTTGTTCCATGAAATAAATGCCATTTCATATTGTTCACACTTATGTAAAAGCTCTTTCTGTTACAAGAACTTTGTGCCTTCTGCAGCATTCCTGCCTCAGGTCCATACAGTCCACATGGCACTAAGAGTATTTAAGTACTTCAGGAAATTGAGCAATTCTTCAGTGGTGACTAAGTTTACAAATCTTGATACTTGCATTTCACTTTCCTATTTCTATAATGCTGGAAGTTGTTTTCTATAGGAAATGAACTGAGTTAAAAACTCAGAGCCAAAATTAAGTCTCTTTTGCTCTCTGTTCTACCACCCACTCTCTTCCTCAGCCTCTTCAAGGCATCCATTCTTATGCTGTGGTCCACTGAAAGTTCAAATTGTATTGGAGAGAGACAAACCATGGAAGGAGATAGTGATAGGAATCAGCAGCATCTTCATGTTCTCTGCATGTGTTTAGGACTGCCAGCTGCTGGAAGGGAAGAGGTTTGCCTTCTCAAACAGGGACCTGACCATTTTCAACGTGACTGTGCATGACCAAGGGAACTATACATGTGAGACAACATACACCTGCGGGGGGAAACACTACAACATATCACGAGACATCAGGCTGACTGTGGAAGGTCAGGAGCTCATTTCACTGTGGTTTGTGTTGGTAACAGTGACTCAAATTTTCATCCAAGTTTCTTAAGACTTAAACCAAAAGACCCCATTTGTGGATAGGGTTGAGGCTGGGCTGACCACCAACCCAATGACAGACACTCCTTGTTATTCCCTCTTTCCCTGCCCCATGGGAAGGGAAAGGGGATAAGAGAGAGGCAGAGAGACTTGTGGACTGGAAAACAAAACTAAAACTACTTTAATAATAATGGTAAATGAAATATATAGAAATATGTACAGAACCCAATACTGAACCCAACCCCCCCCTTGATGGTAACTGTGTCACCACTGATACCATGGCAGAAAGCCTCAGGGAACAGAATTAGTTGTGTTCTAACCCAAACCAGGACATGCAGCTGCACCTTCTGTCCTGCCCATCTTGCTTCTCTCTTCTTGACATTGTACTCATGACACAGGAACAGTGATCTAAACTGGCCCAAATGATAGCAGTTGTCCATAGGACAGGGGTTGTTTTTCAGTTGTACTTAGGTTATAGAGCCTAGGGCAGGCTGCATCTGCCCCTGGTTTTCTGAAAAGTTCTTTCTTTTGATTAGTGAGCCCACCAAAAAAGCCTCCAGAAATATCTTACCCAAGAAACAACTCCATTGAAGTGGAACTTGGTAAGTAGTTTTCTCCATAAGAAAATGTGATTTTTGTACTCCAGTGAAGATGTATGCTTGAAAAGTACCATATTCTGGATTTTCTTGTTTTGTTTTGTGTTTGTCAAAAACTAGTTCAGTGACCAGCTCAGTTTCTCTGTGTTGATCCCCTGAAGGAAGAGTGTTTGGGGGTGAGAGGGAAGGGTACAAGGCACGTTTCTTACAAAGCCCTAGGGAGATTTCTCAGCTACAAGGAAAAAGATAGGGAATGCAAGTGATTCTCTGTCACATCTGTTGCTTTCCATCACTCTGGAAGAGAATCTAAGAACAGATCCATCTTTGAATCTGCAGGGAAAGTGATGCTCCAGAGAGAAGAGTCTTCTTGCTGGATTTAGCCTCTTCCATCCTCTTTCTGAGCCTGCAGATCACTGAGTATATAAACTCCCTGTTAGGGGTAACTTTTACTGGAAGGGTGTGGGACCATCCTTAGGTGCTCTGGGTGTGGGAGTCTGTGAAGAGCCTTTAATTAGCTTGTGAAAATTAACTTTTCTCTTCATAACACGATTTTATAGGCTCACAGCTTGCAGTGGATTGCAATACAACAGGTGCTGATGGGTATGATGTGTTTTGGACAGGCAACGGTGTGTATATTGATATGTTTTATGTGAGCAGGATTTTTGCAAGTCCTTATGAGTAAGTATACTTTCAGATTAGAAAATGCCATGTTAGCAACCAAAAGTGGAACTTTGACCTTGAAATATGTAGCAATATTTTTCTCTATGCTTACATAGCTTTCTTTATAAAAACCTCTAATGCTTGCCTCCTTCAATTCACTTTCTGCTTGGAAGTAGAAGCTTGAAACAATAGGCACATGGGCTTCACATCTGATTGTGCTCTTTTTGATCATGGTGAAAGTCTGTCTTAATTTCAAGCCTTGGGAAAAGGGGCTTTTTGGACTTAAAATCTCCTAATGGTAAACCAGTTTCTATTTAGGAGGCTCTGGCCTGGCAGAAGACCTCTTTCAGTTGGCTTAAGCATGTCCAGGCTCATGATCTTTAGGCTGTCTGTTTTAATTCTGTGTTCTCCTTTCTCTTCATATTGGCCTCCCTGGAAGGTTGCAAGAGGTCACACCTGTGCTTTACAAGAGGCATTGAGACTTCCAGGTTTAAGAGCCTTAAGTTAGAGCAATGTGACTGAGATCAGCTGAAGAGCTAATGGAAGACTTTGTTGAGGACTTTTTTACTGAAGCTTAGCAGGGTGAGAGGAGAAAAGGGAAAGAGATTTCCAGTGAGGAGTTGGGGTTTGGGAAGAAAACAGGCTTGGACTGAGTAAAGCATGAAAAGATAAGCATGGGAGATTAGTTGGGGGTGAAAAGCAGGTGACATGAAGTTAGGAGGAAAGAAATTAGACCTGACTTGAAAAAGCAACTCAAATTGGAGCAGAAGGCAAATCTGAAAATGGCTTGGGTATGACAAGTTGGGAACTAAAGCTTGCAGGGTTTTGTCAGCCCTTATCTCATGGTGGTGCTATGAAGAAAAACTGTCATCACTTTTGTAAACTCTCAAGCCCTATATATGACCAAGAAACTGATGAAGAAATGAGAACGATATTTTCAAAGTAAGAACATAGTTGTGAGAAGTAAGTCCTCATCATAAAACAAAGGGGGGAATAAAATGCTGACTTCTTTTGAGTGCTCACCAAGAGAAAACTCTTACCAACTGACATCATAAAGGCAATGTTATTTTTTGTACTTCCTAGCACTTAAGTGATCATCCTTGCAACCATTAGTCATCTGCCCTCCTGCTGTTGTTTCATCTATTCCTTGTTACAAAGTTCAAACTGCTGTAACTGTGTTGCTTAGAAAGTGATTCACGTCGTCCTGTCTATGGTATATTTCAAGCTTTTAGTTTACATTTTAAATGGGAACTAGAATAGGGTTGCAGAAAAGAGTAGTGCTTGGCTGAGTAGCCTAGTTAGTTAATTTTGCATTTGAGATCTCCAGTTAAGAAGATAGTGGTGCCTCTCATTTTGCAGGTGGTAAAAAAAGCTGTGGAGTTCACACATCATGGTCCACAAGCCTAACTGAATGTGCAGCATAAGGAGCATCTTTGTGCTCTTGTCCTATCTGTGTGGGATAATCTGTGTCTCTTCGTGGTGCAGCCTGAGAATTCAGCTGGTTTAAGTCTGTTCTGATCCGTGGGGTGAAGCAGCAGTTTAGACTCCACTCCTTGCAGCTGGAATCACACTGTGAATTGGTGTCTGCTGTGGGTTGCCACCTTTTATGTCCTCTCTGTCCCAGACCTGCTTACTGCAAATGACACCACCCATGTACCAGAGCCTCTTGCTCTGTCATATCACAATGTGGAATTGCTCTCTCTCTCTCTTTCCCTACTCTTGCAGGGGTTGGGGAGCCCATAGCAAGGGTTAGCTGAGGTCTGTAAGGTGTATTTTTCTACTTCAGCCTATAGAAAGGTTATACCTGGAGCTATCTCCCCCCAGAGGAGTAAGATAACATCTTGCTGGTTTCTAAGGTCTATGCTAAATGTCAGGAAGAGACCTGAAGGTTGTTTGGGTTTCCTTCATACAATGCAATTGCTCCCCTCTTCTGAAGTGTGGTTGACATCTGCAGATGGAAACCAGCCTTGCCCTGCTGCAGCTGTGGGTGATGAAGCCTCTCCAGAAGAGGGCTGTGGTTTTTATGGCTCTTGTTTGTTGCCTTTTGGCTAGGGAGGAAAGTTCTCAGGATGGACGCCCTGTGCATTCTGTGAAGCTAATCATCTCAGAAGTGAACAGTGAAGATTTTGAACAGCCTTTTGTCTGCCAAGCTTCCAATGCTTTTGGGCAGGTTGCATCCTACATTATATTAAAACACAGAGGTAAGAAATGCTGTTATTTTTGAGGCCTGTGTTTAGCTTGTCTTCCCCAGCAGGGATTTTGATACCAAGTGCTCACGTATCATGTTGATAGAAGACAGGAGGGTTACAGTTTGCTGTCTGTGCACAGGGAAGGAGTCACTAGAGCCATGTATTTATCAGTATTCAAACAACATGTAGGTGGGAGTCAAAGCTGTGCTACTCAAATTTGTACAACATTTGTGTGAAAGATCAGACTTGGACAAATTCACCATTTAAAGCCCAATCTTCTTCTGTTTTTGTGCAGTTCCCAATACAGAAAGCTGGCTGGCTGGAGGTCTTGTCTCACTGTTAATTTTAACATTTATTACTTTCACAATCTACAAGATTTTCAAGGTTGATTTGGTGCTTTGGTGCCGTGACTCTGTCTGTGCCAGTGCCAGTGAGGAAGGTATGTGAGGGTGAGCAGGTGTGTGTGTGTGCGTGTGTGTAACTAGCCTGCTGGTGTTTTCACTTGCCATTACTTCTAAACAATAATGGGGTTATTGAGGAGAATGTGTGTGGAGGTTCCTCAAGAAATTTTCAGATATGCCCAAACCCAGGGGTTTTGGGGGGTTGGGAGAGGATTTTTTTCAGTCAGATGGGTAAAATAGTTGAGCTAATAAACTCTGCAACATATTGAAGGTGAGAGAGGGCAAAATTTGCTTATTCCCAAGTTTGCTTTTTGCCTTTCTGTCAAGTGGTTTCTTTAGCTGTAGCTTTATGGTCACTCTGGTGATGATCAATAGGTGTCAGCAGAGCTACATGCTATAAAGTAGCTGTTGAAAGATCTGCATGCAATACTTCTGCTGAAAACCAAACTCATTTTCTAGGAGATGAATTCTGTTGGTTTTCTTCTCTCTTGTACCCAACACTTTCTGAATGCTATCAGTTATGATGTCTACATGCCAAAGAGAAAAAAATGGTACTGTTCTGCAGTCTCTCTTTCTTCTTAGGTGTTTTAGTTTCTGTAGTGTAGACAAAAACATTGGACAAGTGTGGAAAAAACATTGCAAGAAGTGCAAGGTTATAGATATTTGGTGTGGCAGCAGTCAGAATTAGGCTCCCTGAAGTTCCCCATAGCTTGACATTGTGTGCATTCAGCTAATTAATGTTTACTCATGGCTATTCTAAATGTTTTCACAGAAAAGTCATTTTAACTTCAGTTTCCCCAGAACACTATTATTAGAGTTCTAATGAAAATCAATCAACCAATCAATCAAAGAAAAGATGTTTTGTAGCTTGTGGAGCTAAACTTAACTTGCTGAGTTAAATCTGATTTTGATTTGGTTTCTTCATTCCTGTTTATTACTCGGTTGTAACTCTCAAAACCACAGCTGCTTCTGGCCTTCTACCTGCCCTTTGCCACCCTCTCTTCTGATTAGCCAGAAGTGGAGACAACTGCTGTTGGGTTTGTTTCAGGAGGGGGGGTGAAGAAAGTCCTGCAAGAGGAGACTTTGTAATGTCCTGGCACCTCTGGGGTTGGTGGCCCCTTCTTGCAAGTCCCAGGTCCTGCACCCAACTCACTTGCTGCCATATCTGTGCCCATGATGGGAGAAGAAGTCAGATTCTGTGGCTGCTCCTTCCTTGATTTCTAGACCATTTTAATACTCTGACATTATTCTGTCAGACAAGGGAACAATTTTTAAACAGCCCAAGATGAAACCTGTTCTTATTTTTAACAGAAACATTTGTGTTTGTTTTAGATGGGAAAGTCTATGATGCCTATGTCCTCTACACTAAAAGCAGTGGAGGCAGAAGTTGCTATCATCTGGAAACCTTTGTTGGGAGAGTACTCCCTGATGTTTTAGAGCAACAGTGTGGATATCACCTCTTTATATTGGGAAGGGATGATTTACCAGGAGAAGGTATGCTGGAATTAGGAGAGGTTACTGTTAATGTTAATGTAAATGTTAATGTCTTCTGACACATTGTTCTCAGGTTAGAAGGTTATATAGCCATACAATTAAAATCTGCCTGTTTTTTGAAAACAAAGCTGCAGTTGTTTATTTTTAATGGATAATTTCTCCATTTTTAAAATTGCTACTATTTTTTTGGCTTCTTACCCAAACTTCTGGTGTTAGGAGGATCTGCCCTTTCTTTTTAACAACGAGCAAACCAGGATTCAGCAGCATGAACAACATCATTGAGGGCTTTTTGAAATGATATTAGCTCCTGGGGAATGAAGAAAACATTTTCTATCAGTAATTTCATATCCTGAATCATATGGAGATCTTAAACCTCCCAGTCCTCTGAGCTAGCCACTGCTCCAAGTAGATCCCACTTTCAGCTGAAGAACTCTTTTACCTCAGTTGTAGAGTTTCTGTGCAAAATTTGATTGATTTCTTCTTCCCCTTCATTTTTCCACAGCTGTGGTGAGTGTTGCTGATGAAACACTTAAGCAAAGCAGAAGACTGATGATTGTTTTGGGATCAGAAGCATCTTGTGGTGGCCTGTCAGAAGCTGCCTCTGGACAGCAGCTAGCTGTGTATAATGCTCTCATCCGTGATGAGATTCAAGTGATTCTTATAGAAATGGCTGCAAGCCAGGACTACACCAGCCTGCCAGAGTCCATCAGGTACATCAAGCAAAAACATGGAGCTATCCAGTGGAAAGGAGACTTCTCAGGGAGATCTTGTTCAGCAGACACAAGATTCTGGAAGAATGTGCGCTATCAGATGCCAGCTAGGAAAAAAAAGTCTTACTCTGAAGGGTCTTTTTTTGCCCCTAGCCTTCAACAATCCTGCAGCCAAGGGCAGTTGAGAGGCATTTCTTAAAACAAGACTGAGAAGGTAATTCTGCAGTGTGGGGTTTTTTTTTTTACACAGATCCTTTCTATTACAAAGTAGGTGTTTTCTTCAAGGAGTAAGAACTACTCATCCCTTCTCCAGATTGCACCCTAAAAGAGAAACTCTGGGACAGCTTTTATTTCTGCCCTGGCTTTTGGATAGTGACACAGTTTGCTGTGTTAGTCTCCCAGAGATAGGAGAAGTAAATGTTGCTGATGGTGGTAAACTATTAAATAGTTGTGGTCCACATGAATGGAATAGCCACTGAAGAAGGAGCTGGGAAATCCATTTCTAAACAACTGAAACTGCAGCTGATAAATAAAATCTGTTTCTCTTATAAGCATTTTCCAAGTAATTCTGTCCCTGTTGCCTCCCTGTCATTGTCTGACTTCTTGATTGTCAGAAGAATCTGCACTGTACAAGCTTTGGGGTCCCCTTCTGATCAGCAGGACTTGGCCTCGCTTCTTGAAGGGGTTGGAGATATACATGCCAGAGCAGGTGTAGTTAAAAATTCCTCACACCACTAAATGTGTTTCAGCTGAAGAGTTGGGACCAAATGTGTTCAACAAATGGGGTGGAATCTGGGGCTTTTTAGACATTTATGGAATAATTCTCTGGTCTATGGGGTGGTGCTAAACAGAATAGTTTGGGTTGGAAGGGACCTTTCAGGGTTACCTAGTCTAAACCCCCTGTAGTGAACAGGGACATCTCAGAGCCCCAAACAACCTGACCTAGAAAGGTTGCAGGGATGGGACATCTCCCACCTCTGTGGGCAACCTGGGCCAGTGCATCACTACCCTCATTGTGAGAAATGTCTTCCTTATATCTAGTCTAAATTGAACCTCTTTTAGTTTAAAACCATTACCCCTTGTCCTGTCACACACCTGATAAAAAGATTGTCTCCATTTTTCTTATAGGCCCTTTAAGCACTGAAAGGCCACCAGAAGGTCTCCCTGGAGCCTTCTCTTCTCCAGGCTGAACAACCCCAGCTCTCTCAGCCTGTCCTCACAGCAGAGGTGTTCCAGCACTCTGGTCATTTTTGTGGCCTCCTCTGGACCTGCTCCAACAGGTTCATGTCCTTATGCTGAGGATTCCAGAGCTGGCCACAGTTCTCAGGGTGAGGTCTCCCCAGAGCACAGCAGCACAGCTGTCTCATTCTTCTGTGTTATGGAAGTAGGTGACTTAGGCAGTTGGATTTGGAAAGAAATTGGAGCTACCTACCTTGATCCTCCCCCACACTGTGGCAGCTAGGTCTGTACTTCTTGGGTGAGGTGTGACACAACCACATCATTTGACAAGGAGCATAGGGGAAGTGGCAGGACAAATGCACCTTAGTAAGAGTAAACTAATTACAGGCAGGTAAAGAAGGTTATGAGTTCTCCCACTTCTGAAGTGGCAAAGAAGCAGAATATTTGGGTGTTACAAGCTACAAGGTTCATCTCTCCCTTTAAAACAGAAAACAAATTGGCACTTAACTCCCCTCCATATTGCCTCAAGGAACAAAGAGTGAGAAAGCTAAAGAGCTGCCTTGACAGGGACACTCACAGTGGGAAAGAACTTGTGTGCCATATGTCCCCCTACCATCTGTGTCCTCTCTCTTCTGGGTTCTGACATGTTGTTCTGCTTGAGAGCTGGCTCCAATTCCTGTGTTTTTAGAGTAAACAGGCCTTAATTCTCCCCAGGGACTGAAGAGAATAGACCACATGCTGATTTCTGCAAGAAAAGCCAAGTTTTTCATACAATTCTGTCTCCTCAGCCTAGATCTGAATGGCTTGGTCCAAGGATTGCAGTGAGCCAAGGATGTGCCAGCAGTCTGTTGTCACTTCTTATAGCAACTGCTGACTTTGGGGTGCTTGACATTTTTGGAGGCTTGGGCCATCAACTTACTTGGGTACTTAAATTAGGAGATGAACTGGCTTATTATTGAGGAAAAGATCATGTCCAAAAGAGCAGAAAACAAAGGATGGGGAAAGCTCAGGGGTCCCAGGGTGAGGGCAGGGGAGGTGGGGGTGTCTCTAAACCCCTCAGCAGTGTGTCAGCATTGCTCTGTGCAATGCTTCCACCTAGTGATGCCTCAGACTGAGGTTCTCCCCTGGTAGAAAAAAGCCATTCTGTTTATATAAGATCAGAACAAAGTTCTGCTGTTAATATTTCCAAGCCAC